>JAJPUD010008757.1:0-68522 GCA_023553655.1 Myrmecobius fasciatus
GGGGGGGCCGCGAACGCGGAGCCCAGGCGCGGGGAGGAGGAATCGAACGCGCCGGCGCTCAGCCGCTGACCTGTGCCGACTACTGCGGGAGCTGAACCCCGGCATGAGGGGGCCGCCGCGCGCTGCTCCCCGGGGTACAGGAAGCCTAGAGGCCCGGAGGGTGCGGAAGAGCCTTCGAGCGTGACTCGGTTGGGGGGGTGGGCGTGTGAGGGGCTGCTGAAGGTGCGGGCTGGGGGCCGGGGCACTTGTTGAATAAGCACAATAATCCTCCGGTGCGGGCGGCGCCGGGCTCTGGAGAGTCCGGGGCGCCCGACTTAAGATGCCGGCTTTTTGAACTCCTCCGAAAAGCCGACAATGACCACCCCGGCTCTGCTTCCCTTGTCAGGACGTCGGATACCTCCCCTGAACCTGGGGCCGCCCTCCTTCTCCCACCACAGGGCCACGTTGAGACTCTCGGAGAAGTTCATCCTCCTCCTTATTCTTAGTGCCTTCATCACCCTCTGCTTTGGGGCATTCTTCTTCCTTCCGGACTCCTCCAAACACAAACGCTTTGACCTGGGCTTGGAGGATGTGCTGATTCCCCATGTAGATACCGGCAAGGGCGAGAAAGACCTCGGCGGCTTCCTGATCCACGGGCAAGGACACGACGAGCACAGACACAGGTACACCCGGCCGTGGGGGGCTTCGAGGATGTGGTGGGGGGAGGCTTGGGGTCGAGGCTGCGCTTTGGGAAATTCCAGACTATTTGTAACAATCAGAATCCAACACTCTGAGAGTTCTCAGAAAAAAATCATTTCATTCAACTCTGATTTTACATATCGGGAAACTGAAGGCTTGAAAGTCGCTGTTAAGAGGTCAAATGGGAAAAGGAAAAAAATTACATGTATATGTACACACCCCTGTGTGTATATATGATCTAAAGTCACTGTAGCAAATGTGAAGAGAAATATATACATATATATGACCTAAAGTCACTGTTAAGGTGTTAACACGGGAAGAGAAATATGTGTACATATATATGCATTCGTATATATATATATATATGTACATATATATATATATCTCACCTAAAATTACTGTTAAGGTGACAAATGTGAAAAGAGGAAAAACATATATGTATGTATATATGACTTAAAGTTACTGTGAAGATATCAAATATGAAGAGAAGTATATGTGTATGGCCGATCTAAAGTCATTGTGCCAGATATGAAAAGAGAAATATATATATATACATACACATATATATGTGTGTATATATATATATACACACACACATACACACATATGACCTAAATTCACTATTAAGGTGTCAAGTGTGAAAAAAAGAAATGTGCATATACACACACATATATATATATGTGTGTGTGTGTGTCCTAAAGTTATGACACAGGTGAAAAGAGAAACATGTATATGAACATAAGTTTATGTATGTATACATTACTTGAAGTCACTATTAAGGTGTCAAATGTGAAAAGAGGAAGGGGGGAATAGGCATATATATGCATACACACACATATGATCTAAAGTTACTGTTAGGGTATCAAATGTGAAAAGAGAAATATATATCTGTATATATATATATATATGTATGACTTACCTAAAGTCACTGTGTTGAGTGTGAAAAGAGAAACACACACACATATATGTGTGTTTGTGTGTATATATATATGACCTAAAATTCACTGTTAAGGTGTCAAATGTGAAAAAAAGAAATTTGTATGTATATATGACCCAAAGGTGTCAAATGTAGAAAGAGAAATATATGTATAGTACACACTCATGTGTATATATATGACCTAAAATCATTGTGTCAAATGTGAAAATAAATATATACATATAAGATATAAGCTCACTGTCAAATTTGAAAAGGAGAAATATATGTGTATGTATATATGTGTATACATACTTGGATGTATGTATTGTGTATGTGCATGTATACATGTACACACAGTACATGTATGACCTAAAGTCATACTTTAAGGTGTCATGTGAAAAATAATTATATATATATGTGCATGTGTATGTGTATTTGTGTATATGTAACCTAAATGGAATAGAGTACTTCTTAAAGAATGCTCTGCTTATTAAGACTTGAAGAGTCAAAGTACTACTTAGGAATATTTGCAGGGATCTCTGTTAGATCCTGTTTCTTTGGTTGGACTTAGTAATGGTCAGACATGTTTGAGATTTAATTCTGCACCTCAACTTTTAAGTTTTCACCGAGAAACACGAAAAAGGGATCTTTCATAATTTATGTAATTAACATTAGGCTCTGATTTTTTTCACATCCAGAAAAATGTATGGCTTTATAATATAAGCCAGTTAAAAAAAGTCAGCACTTTAAATTCACTGATATAAATATTTAATAAAAATTCAGATTTATATTTTGCTTGCTTCTTCCTTCCCCCCTCCATTTTTAGCTTTTGATGTTGATTTAACTTCTCTTTAAAATATAAGAAGTGGATTCAATTCAATTTTTTTTACTCCATTATTTTATAACTTATTTAATTTTAATTGTGCCATTTACGATTTAGTTAACTAAATCTAATGAGACTAAGCCAAATATGCTATTAGGATAAAATGGGAAAGCAAATTATAATCCTTTTTGATAACATTGTCAATCAAAAATGTGTTTGTGAAGTAGTTCTTCACAATAAGAGTTTCCAGACTTATTTAATTGGACTATCATCTTTTCATGCTTTCACTGTTTCCTAAGAGGATCTATTGAACCTTTGAAAAAAAGGAAACATCAAAGGTTTAAATTGTATTTTTAAAATACTGTAGTTATTGTCAAAGCCTATTAACTCATTTTCAGATACCTGACTTAAATTGTACCTAACTGCTTAAAAGTGATAAACTGAACATATAATGAAGCCTTAACTTTTGAGAGAAGTTTATATGGTTCTCTGAATTCAAAGATGAGAGGAATTTTAGAGATCCTCTGCTCAAGATAATACCTGAGCGGGATTCCTCTGTTCCTTATCTAGCATCTACTTCTGTGCATCATGATGCTTTTCAATAGCTCTGATTGTTAGGAAATCTTTGCCAAAAGTAATCTTTCTGACACTTAGACTCATTGTTGCCAGTTTGGATTTCTGGGACCATGATAGCCCCTCAAAAAGTTCAGGATGCCCTCCCTTCATTATTCTGGGCAAACTTCTCCGGGTTTCTAATGCCCACATAGCATGATTATTACTCCCTTAGGTATTCACTAATAGAAAAGACAACACACTTAACTAAGCATCAGTTTTCTGTAACCTTCCTCTGGATCAGCCTTTTTCTCAGTTTGTTATGTGGTGCTTCAAACTGAACAGGATATTTTCAGTTTTATTTAACCAGAACTAGAATATAAAGCTGACCTTTCATCGATCTTCTTTTGGATATTCTACTTGTATGAATGCAACCTAAGATCCCATTAGGTTTTTTTTGGCCGTCAGATCTGTTGACTTGAATGAGCTGTTTACTGATGCTGAGCTTAGAGTTCATTCAGAGCTTCCAGTCTTTTAGACATTGGTGATTTTCTGAGACAGCTGATGGCCCAGTGGATAGAGTGTTGAGAGCCTGGATATATAGCAAGACCTGAATTCCAGTTTTGCCTCAGTCATTTACCAGTTGTGTGATTCTTGGCAAATCCTTGTAAGCTTGCTGTGCCTTGATTTCATCTATCTTAAAATGAGGGATAATTTTCAGCACTATTGTGAGAATCAAGTGAGATGATATTTGTAAAATTTCTTAGCTTAGTGCCTGGCACACACATATATATATTTACATTTATATGTAGTATACACATATAGAAATTAAATATTTAATTTCCTTTCCTTCCCCATCTAGCCATGCCTCCCATATTTTAGACTTCAATATTTGATTTTTAAAAGATTTACATTTGTCCTTGGAGATGAATCTAGTTTAGTATTTGAAAAAGCACAGTATTAATAATATTTTATTTTTTAATTCCATTTTTTAATCCACTCATCACTTGTTCAACTCTAAACTCAGTTTAAGTGCATAGTCATTTCTGTAACTTTAATATCTTCTGTAAATTAGTTTGGAGGTTATTAATCTTTCTATTTCTATTGAATTCCTTTAATTTACCAGTTGGACTTAATAAACAGTTTTTTAAAGGGCTGGTTTAATAAGTACTACAGGTACAATACCTATTTTGTTGCTTAGAAAACTGATGCTTAGGGGAGTGAAGTGTGTTGCCTTTTCTATTAGTGAATACCTAAGGGATGATTAGAACTTAGATTATAAAACAATACATTTTTCTGGATGTGAAAAAAATTAGAATCTAACTCCCAAGTTTAGCACTATGGAAAGATGCCAGTGATATCACATTATTTGGTACAAAAGTATTGGTACTGTTTAGGATACTTTTCAGCCCTATTTGTAGAAATAGTTTTTAACAATTTAAAAGGCATTTATTCTATAAAGTTTACACTTTGGTCTGACCATTACCAGTGTGATTTTGGTCAGGTCATTTATCCTTTCATATCTCTTATCTTTAAAATGGATGATTGGACAGCAAAATCTGCAGGGCTTTTTGAAGTCCAGATTCTTATTGATGTGATTCCAGTCTGAAGTGACAGCATGTGATACTAGTATCACAGGAACCTGCCATATATCAGACACTTTCTATCATGTTTTCTGTGTTAACTTAAAATAAGTAGTTATTATGCAGCCTAGATCAAAATATTTAGACACTGTGTCATAGTTAAGCTAAAAGTAGAAAGCTTGATTTAAAATAGAAATGTGTACATTTTAGTCTCATTTTTTTAAGCAAGAGTAAGTTCACAAAAGTTCCTTATATTCAGCAGTTTTTAGCTTTTTCCAAGATTGTTTTATTGGTTTATTTTGTCAGAGTTTGTTATATTATTTAATTTATTCGCCACCTTGTTTCCTTTTTTTCTGTTTGAGGGGAAAGCAAGAATACATGTTATGTTTCCTTGAGCTTCTTACAGGGCATATTCTTTGGTAGTGCCTAGGATACACAGTTGTTTCAGTATATATTCTCAGCTTGTGAGGAGAGAGCAAAATGAAGAAGACAATATATTTATGGAATTGTCAATGTTTCCATGGCTTAATGCAATATAGATGATAACTTATTTAGTGCCTTAAAGTTGGCAAAAATGCATTCCTCATCATGAATAACCTCAGAGACTGGGAGTAACTCCATTTACAGATGAAATTTCAGGTCTGAGAGTTTGTCAGTTGCTCATTATTACAGGAATCCTACCTTAAAGTGCTGGAAGAGACCTTAGATAAGGTCTAATCCAGTCTGTTCTTTTTACAAATGAGGAAACTGAGGCTCAGAGAAATGACTTGGGCATTCAGTAGCACCTGCTAGTATGTGACTCCTAGGCCTGTCTCCAGGTCTCACTCGCTTTCACTGTCCTGTGGATTGTAGAGAACATGAGTGTGTGAAGGCATTTTCACCCAGGTCTCTGGAATTAAAGGCCAGTATGAAGTATAGTTTAAAACTGATTAAATGTATTGGTATTTTTCTTCTCAATAGTATTTTATTCATTTCTGGAAGATTTTGTGTCCCAAATCCTCCCTTACCCACATGTGCCCTCCTCCCACCCCCACGATAGCAAATCATCCAATACAGGTTAAACATGTACAATACTTGTAAACATATTTACAAAAATATTTAAAAGAATGATGGTGTTATCCTTTGAACTCTGATGAGCCAGTTGATAATGATATAAATGCCAAGTTTTTGATGAGTTTCAAATAAAACGTGTTAGTACTGGCATACATAGCTTCCAGTGATCTCTCTGAAATGAGAAAAGTGCTTTGTAAGCCTTAGAGTAGAGTGTAAAATGTGAGTTACGTGTCAGATATTTGCTGCATATTTTTCTTATTTCATTTTTCATTGTAACAATTGAAAGGTTTATTCTGTTTTAATGGAATTTTATAAAAATGAGTGAAATCTGAATACAGAAGTAATTAACTGAAGTTATTGTTTATGCTGTTTAGCCACTTAGCATTTTTTAGAAAGAGATTTGAGGATATTGGACTTGATGTTATTCTTTCCAGAGGAAATAGTGAACATTTTTAGCTTATGTATCTGAAATTGATTAACTTTAAATTAATTATTAACTTTAAAATTTGAGTTCTTGTTTCTTACCTCCCTCATTCCCTGTCTCCCACTTAGCTTTTACTTTCTCTGTTCCCCTGTTCTATTTTCTAATCTTATTGTGACCTACTCATTGTAACCTACTCGAGTTTCTGACCTTTGCATGTATTTTATATCTGAATGCACATTTTTGTATGTTATATCTAATATCTGAAAACATCTGTGCTGATAAAACTTCTTAGTGAGTAATGTTTTATTGATAATAGATAATTTTCAAATAGTGGTGTAAAATATATAAATTCAATATATCAAATGTGCATTAGTCATTTAAATACAGACGGATTCCATTTTTATGGAAAAGGTTAGGATAATACCAGAAAAACTGATTGATGATTTTTTTTCTCCTAGATATTGCAGGTTTATTGCAAAAGATTTATATGAATGATGATGGGAATTAAATCATTGTTTCCCTGTACCTTACTTTCCCCTTTCCCCCTTTTATTTAACAGAGCAAAGAACTTTGCAAATATCTAATAAATATTTGTTGTCTGATGAGTTTTCCATCCATGATTGATAAATTGGAATACATACAAACTTCCTTATAAAAATACAGTGTACCTTGCTTTTTTTTTTTTTCTTTTTTTTAATTGAAGCTTTTTAATTGCAAAACATATGTATGGCTAATTCTTCAACAATGACCCCTTACAAAGCTTTCTGTTACAAATTTTTCCCCCCTAGTCCCCACCCCTTTCCTACATGTTAATGACAAATCAAATATATATATGCATATTTCCACGCTTATCTTGCTGTGCAAGAAAAATCGTGTCTACAAGAAAAAAATCTGAGAAAGGAAACACAACGCAAGCAAACATCAGTCGAGAGCATGGAAATGTTATGTTGTGGTCCACATTTCACATCCCTTTCTCTGGGTGTATATGGCTTTCATCACTGAACAAATGGAACTTGTTTGAAACATTTCATTGTTGAAGAGAGCCATGTCCATCAGAATTGATCATCATATAGTCTTGTTGTTGCCATGTATAATGATCTCCTGGTTCTGTTCATTTCACTCAGCATCAGTTCATGCAAGTCCCTCCAGGCCTCTCTGAAATCATCCTGCTGGTCATTTCTTATAGAACAATAATATTCCATAACATTCATATACCATAATTTATTCAGCTGTTCTCCAACTGATGGGCATCCATTCAGTTTCCAGTTTTTAGCCACTACAAAAAGGGCTGCCACAAACATTGTTGCACATGTGAGTCCCTTTCCTTCCTTTAAGATCTCTTTGGGATATAGGCCCAATAGAAACACTGCTAGGTCAAAGGGTATGTACACTTTGATAACTTTTTGAGCATAGTTCCAAATTGCTCTCCAGAATGGTTGGATCCCTTCACAGTTCCACCAACAATGTATCAGTGTCCCAGTTTTCCCACATCCCCTCCAACATTCGTCATTATCTTTTCCTGTCATTTTGGCCAATCTGACAGGTGGTACCTTGCTTTTTATAAGTGTTCCTGAAAAGTTCAATGAATATTAGACCCTTTTAAATGCAGGGAGGAATGTACTATTTAAAATTGAATATTTCTATAAATAGTGTAATTGCTCATTATTTAAAAAATAAATCAGATTTCACTGCATGTAATCAGGCTTATTATATATACAACAAATTCTGTAGCCAATATTCAATTCTTCTTTAGCTGTGATTTTTTTTGCTTTAAAAGACATGTAAAAATGAATATATTTTTCTATATTTTGTCTTAAAAACAAACTTCAAATCTTAATGTGAATAGCGTACATTTTGATCCAGTTAAAGTATGTTGCCAAGTGACAAAATGAATAATAGGCTTAAATATAGGCCATTGACAAATGAGCCACACCCCTACAGTGACATTTTTTGAAAGGAAAAAAAGTGCATATAAGTACACACTGAAAAAAAAGCTAAACAGAATGATGATGTCAAAATATATGTATTTACCATTCTGAGTCAAAATCTCAGTGATGAAAGACACCTGCCTCAGGCCATGTGGCCCAAAAGATGCCTCTGCAAGCTTTCCCAATAAGTAAGTGGTCAGCTAGCTTTTCCTGGAAGCCTCTGTGTGGATGCTGTTGGCACTTGGGACAGCACTTAGCTTTGAAAGCTTTACTTCACTTTAAATCTATCCTTTTGTGACTTTTCACTACTACATTCTGTTTTCTGATCTGGCCAGAACAAGTGTAATCCTTCTTTCATGTGACATCCGTTCTATCAGATACTTGAAGATTTCTGTCATACCCTCTTCTCCCCCCTTAAGGTTGAGCATTTTAGCTAATTCATATATTCTTTGATCTCAAGGAACTTCACTCTGCCCATGGGAGTGGCTGGAGTGTCAGACTTGGGCATCAGGAAAACCTGGGTTCAAATCCTGCCTCTGACTCTCATTGACTGAGGGATATGGTACAGTTAGCCTCTCTCAACCTGTCTCATTATCTGCAAAATGGATCTGATAATAACATTACCTAGGCTGTGATGGCCTAATGAAATGACATAGGAAGCATTTTGCCAACAAATGTGCTGGATAGAAGTTGCTTAGTCAGTAAAGAATTATGTATGATGTTGGGTGAAATAGAAAGATCAAATAAGAATTGGTTCCTGATTCAAGTAATTTGTGTTGCTTAACATTCTTTTAAAATTCATCTATTCATTGGATGGGGAAGGATGACACAAACAGATCTGTTATAATTATCACTTTTTAAATTTTTTGAAAATAGTTTTTAGGGGTGTCTAGATGGCACAGTGGATAGAATACCAGCCCTGAAATCAGGAGGACCTGAGTTCAAATCGACCTCAGACACTTAATACTTCCTAGCTGTATGAGAGCCTGGGCAAATCACTTAACCCCATTTGTCTGGGGGGGGGAAGGGGAAGTTTTTAATTGTGAACTTGAGAAACGTCAACATGTAAAGACATTTCATATAAAAGAACAAAGATTATTTTTGAAAACATTACATACACCTTGTTTTTTAAAGTATGTAATTTGAAAAATAGTTTCAAAGCTGTCTGTTTTTTAAAAAAGAATTGGTTTGTGTTTTTGTAGAACTTTATAATATCATGGAAAGATTTGATGTACACAAATCATTGTAGAATAATACATGATAGAACAAAGGAGAAATGTACATAATACATTAAAAGGCCAGAAAGAGTGGAGGAGGGAGGTATCATTGACTGATGAGGTGAAGGAGGCTTAGCACAGACATAGGACATTTGTACTAATTGTCATGAGCTGAGTAGCATTTAACTGTTGGAGAAGATGGGGCTAGTTAGAAAGGGAATTCTTGCAAAGGGAAGTGTGTTGTGGCACAGCTAGGACCTGGAGTCAGGAAGACTTATCTTACTAGCTGTATGACCCTGAGTGAGTCACTTAATCCTATTTGCCTCAGTTCCCTCATCTGTCAAATGAGCTAGAGAAGGAAGTAGCAAAGCCCTCCAGTATCTTTGTCAAGAAAACCCCAAATAGAATCAGGAAGACTTAGACATGATTTCAATGACTGAATAAATTAATTGGAAGGATAGTTGAATGAGTTAATACCAGAAAATGCACAGATTGTAGAGGCCTTGAAGGCTTAACTAAAGAATGGATTTTAATTCATTATCAGTTAAGATTTCATAATTTTAATTCATAATCAGCAGATGAGAAGATATAAAAATTGACACACTTGCTGATAAAAAGTTTCTGTCGTCCATATTGTAGTGAAATTACAATGTTAAGAGTATTAACCCTAGTCTGAGATCCTAGAATTTAGATGATCCTTAGAATTTAAATGGTATAAGAGAAAGGAAGAAAAGAAAAGTAATTTTTTCTGTGAGTGTGGTAGGTGAATGAAATTAAAAAAACAAGCCTGAATTTATTTTTAATACCTTCCCTTCCTTTCTGCCCCCCCTCCCTGTTACTTCCTAATGATAGCTTTCTAAAGATCCCTGTACCTGCAAGTATTCCTCCTGCAGAACCCCTGCTTTGGGGAAAGGAAGGTAATAGGACAGGATTGATCTGCCATGTCATCAAAAAGACTTAGGTGCCAAAGTTATTGCTTCCCATCTTCAAAAAAAGAATTCCAAGGAGGAGTATGATGTATTTAGAATAGAGCAGAGCAATTCTCAACAATTAGGAGGTTAGGGTCAGATGGCAATAATTTTTTTCCATGTCTTTGCATAAATTCTCTAGGTACAAGTTTTTTTCTACAAGGGTTGGATTTGGGGAGTATTGGGTAAAAATGTGGGTAGCCTTCTTAGGGACATAAAAAGAAAAGGTCTTGTATCATTTGGGAGTTTGTCCTAGATAATATCGTTTTCCTGTCTTTTTTGCTGTGCTATCCCCTCTCTCTGTCTTGCATTATATTTAGACTTGCCACTTTAGTTCCTACTCTGGGGCCCTGGGCCAGATTGTTGAGAGTTTACCATATCTTGATTATTCACTGTTACATTTTTAAGGTAAACTGAGATAACAAGTCTGAACATGATCAGTTTATTAGGTGAGCTAGCAGTAACCAATAAGTTGGGATAGTGGTCTTTCTCAGTGACCAAAGCCCCCAAGGGAAGATTCATCTGTTTTGGGGAGTATGGAGATGAATAGGTAGGGAAAACAGTGTGATTGGCTATAGGATAGACAGCATCATGGAAGTGGGGACAACTTGATTGGTTATATAAGGAAAATAGGCTGGCACCTAGTTGGAGCTATTAACCATACCTCTCTCACAGTTAAGGAACACTAATTTTTGGGATCCATCTGCATTTTATAATTTTTATTAAGGGATCAAAACTAATCCACTTGTCTCCTTGAAAGAGATTAAAAATTCCCCTTATTGCACAAGGATAGGAAAGGACAAGATGACATGTCTTTTGGGGATGGTACCAAACTAATTTGTAACTTTTATTCAGAGGGAAAGCTAAAATTCCTAAGTGAACTCAAGGACATAGAGAGATGGCTTTAGGGCAGATGCAGACTTAGTTATAAAGTTAATACAGTATAAAATCAGTTAAGTTATAGAATCCTTATAAATTAAGAGGAAATATTAATTTTCATTAATTTTGCCTGAGCATATTATGCTGCTTTCTAGACATCTTCTTGCCATTGCTTGTGAGTCTACCAAAAGCATCCTTCCTGAAATCATGCCCTTCCCCCAATCCTTAGTTCTGGGAATGATAATAAACATTTTTTAGAAAGGACTATTAATCCATTCACCACCCTGTGATTTCTAAGAACAAAATATTCTTCACACTGTTGACTATTCTTTTTTTTTTTTTTTTTCTTTTTGCTGAGGCAATTGGGGTTAAGTGACTTGCCCAGGGTCACACAGCTAGGAAATGTTAAGTGTCTGAGATGAGATTTGAACTCAGGTCCTCCTGACTTCAGGGCTGGTTCTCTATCCACTACGCCACCTAACTAACGCCGCCTGTTCACTATTCTTTATGTGTGGTTTTTCCCTTTTAGAATGAAAACTTCTTGAGCTCAGAGACTGCTTTGCTTTGTGCCTCTTAAACTTAGCACAGTACTTGCTAATCACCTGCAGGAAGGCAAGGATAGATGCTTTTTCTTTTATTTGTTCCTTTAAAGGCCTGTCTAGGACTTTGAGTAGAATCTAAGGATTGCAGATAGATTCCTATGAAACAATTAAGAATACAAGGACAATATATGATTAAATACTACTGTGAGTGAAAAATACTGTAGGAGTTCAGAGAAAGGTGAGATCAAGGAGGGTGGGGCTGATTGAAGATAGTCATTTTAAGGAAACAGTAGGTCTTGAAGTTGTTGGACCTTGAAGAAAGCTAAGATCTGGATTAATGGAAGGGAGGAGAAAGGAATTTGGGGGAGAATGAAAATAGCACCAGTAGACTCTAAGGGGTAAATACAGCATGTCAGGTAAAGTGGTTTTAAAATATTTAAAAACTTACATAAACATGAAATTTTTATAGGAAGTAGCCTGATTATTGGTTCCTGCCTCTCCCCTTTCCAATCCATATTTCAGAACTGCCAGATTAATATAGTAATAATGAGGAGGAGGAAGAGTAGGAGAAGGCTGACTTAGCCTAGTGGGAGGGTTTGTATCAGAAATTAGTGGAAGATGATATTAGATAGGAAAGGTGGAGGTTTTACTATCTTGAGAATTGGATGAGGATTTAGTTTCCACAGTTACAAAACTTAAGTTAGAGAAATGAAAAAAGGTTGGGCTGATGTGGAATAAGGGAAACAAAACTTATGGGGGAGAAGCCATAAATTAGAATAAGAAACAGGATATAAGATGTAGTCAGGGGTGGGGGGACTCTCATTCCTGTTGGGGAACTAGGTGGTCTGAATAGGCTGTAACATCTGTAGTTCCAAGCCAGTGGGGGAAACCGGGATTTCACAATAGGGAATAAAAGGCTGTGCTTTTGCCCTTCAAAGGTGGGCCTAGTAGCTTAGACACCTGTTTTGCCAGAACATAAATAAAATCTTTTTCCTGGTTTCATCAGCAGATATGTGTAGAATTCTTGGTTAAGATGCTTGTCTCTTATATTATGAACAGTCTGACTGTTCATACAAGATTGAGGCCTTTGGGCTTTCTCCTTTAGATAGTAAGGATTCATGGGAGATTCTCCCCCCCCCCCAATTTTAGGGACTACCATTTTATTTTTCCAAATACATGTAAAGATAGTTTTCCATATTCATTTTTGTAAGGCTGTATTCCAAATTTTTCTCCCTTCCTTTACCATCCTTTCCCAAGACAACAAGCACTCTGATATAAGTTAAATATGTGCGGTCCTTTTAAACATTTCCATATTTGTCATGTTATGCAAGAAAAATTAGACCAAAAGGGAAAAAAGCCCACAAGAAGGGAAAAAAAAATACAACAACAACAAAAAAGTAAAAATACTGTGCTTTGATTCACATTCAGTCCCCATAGTTCTCTCTGGATGTGGACGGCATTTTCTATCCCAAGTCAGTTGAAATTACCTTGAATTTATTGAGAAGAGCCAAGTTTATCAGTTGATTATCACATAATTTTGCTGTTATTGTGTACAGTATTCTCCTGGTTCTGCTCATGTCCACTCAGCATCAGTTCATGTAAGTCCAGTTTCATCATTTCTTATGAAACAATATTACATTCATTTGATCATAACTTATTTAGCCATTCCCCAACTGATGTAAGCCCTTTTTATTGGAAAACAGTTCTGTTAGGGTAAATTAGTTTAGCTTTAAAAAAAAGATACAGTGTGAAGTTAGGCCAAGCTAAGTCTCTCCACTTTTTATTTTAAAGGTTCTCCTACAATTTGAATCAATATATCTCTATAAAGTGTTTGCGTTTTCTGCTACAGATTTTTTAAAAACAAATAATAGGCTGAAATTTTATAGTATAAAGTAAGGGGAATGCTGATAAAAGGTAAGAGGGTACTCTTGATAGTTTTTTTTTCCCTTCCAGCTCTGAACTGTGATTTTCACTGGTGAAGAAATCCCCAATATCAGGGCATACTTTTAGTCTTAGTGATTGAAGTATTGAGAAATGAATAGACTTGCCCAGGGTCACATAATTAGGTCTCTTGGAGGATAGCTCTTGTGAGATAAGAGAATAATAGCGTCATGGAATTTCAGTTGAATGGATCTTCTAGCCAGCTATGTCAACCTTATCATTTTACAGATGAGGAAACTGAAATTTAAAGAAATGACTTGTCTAGCCAAGGTCATAAAGCAACAGAGGATCCTCTGATTCCAAAGCAAAGGTTCTTTCCATCATTCTGTGCTGCCCTGTATCTAGTACTCTGGGCTCATGTTCATATACCTTAATTGGAAGTCTTATTTTGATGGTAAATGAAATTAATTTAGCTTCATCTCTCTCTCTCTCTTTCTCTCTCTCTCTCTCTTTCTCTCTCTCTCTCTCTCTCTCTCTCTCTCTCTCTCTCAGTTCAGAACATAAAATACATTGCTGAGTACATTGGTATACATTGATAAAAATCTAGGATTTTTTTGTTTTTGTTTTTCTCTTTTCACATTTCATGAACATTTTGTCAGACACTCAATTTTCAAAGGCATGGTCTTATTTTTTATTTTTTTGCTGAGGCAGTTGGAGTTAAGTGACTTGCCCAGAGTCACAGAGCTAGGAAGTGTTAATTGTCTGAGGCCACATTTGAACTCAGGTCTTCCAGACTTCAGGGCTGTGCTCTATCCACTGTGCCACCTAGCTGCCCCAAAAGGCATGGTTTTATTTCCTTTTCCTAAAAATCAGGAAGGTTAGGATTATTAGGAAATAATTAGGTATTATTAATTTCAACTATCTTTTTTGACTTTACATTTTTTTATTTCTTTAAAAAGAAGTATAATAATTAGAATGAATGCCTTTCTTTTTTAAGTATTAGCACTAGAGAATTTACAAAGAAGGTGGTTTCCTAAAGTTGGATTTCACTTAACACTGCTAACCATATGAAGCAAACTTTTGTCTGAGGGAGTGTGGGAAAAATTTAATCTTTTCCAAGATCTTGGTTATTTTGAACTACAGGGGGCTATCTAATAATTTTCCCTAACTGAAGTAAAAGAGCCCCAATCATTTATATAGGTTTATTACTACAGATAATGCAATTTATTTGCTTTCTCTACTTTCTCTTCTGTCATAATTTGACTGTACTGTAGTAATTTTTGTTATACCACTGCATTTTTATCATTCAGACTTTTGGAGTGATAGTGAAACTAGAAAATCTATTATCTATGTCTCTATAAGTCTGCAACCCTTTTTGGGTAAGATTATTTGTTTCCTTATTTTAGAAAAAGTATTGGTTTTAGAGTCAGAAGACCTCTGTGAAAATCCTTCTCCATTACTTAGTAGTTTTATGACTGAACAAATTTACTTAACCTCTGGGAATCAGTTTCCTCATTTATAAAATGCTGATAGTGTTACTTGTGTTACTTTCTATGCAGAGTCTTTGGAAGAAAGGCATTTTCTAAATCTTAAGTAAGCACACACAAATGAGTTAATTGTCATTCATAGAGGCACTTTTTAGAGTAAAATGGAATTTGTATTTGTAGATTAATATATAGTTTAAAGGCCTTGTCTTGAGTCCTGAATTTAAGGAGTTTAAAAAAAGTGACCTAAAAAAGTTGATTTAAAAAATCCCACACCGATGTCATCATCCATGGATTCAATTACCATCTCTCTGTAGATGATTCCAGAGCTATATATCTAACCCTAACTTCTCTTCTGAACTCTATTTCCTAATTTTAACAGTCTGCTGGATGTCTTAACTGGCATCTCAAATGCAACCTATTCATAATAGAATTCATCTCCCTTCTCACATTCCCTTAACCTTTACTCCGTCCACACTTCTCTACTACTGTTAGTGGTGATAATCTCCTGTTACGGAAGATCACAATGGTGAAGTCATTCTTTATCTTGTCTTTACTAATTCTCTCCACTATGTTTCCTCCTAATCAATTAGACTTTTTGATTTTAGTCTTGGCCTTCTCCAATCCACCTTCCACATGTATTCAGAGTAACTTCCTAACACACAAGACTGTTTTTGTCACTCTCACATTCAAAAATGTATTTCCTAGAATAAAATACAATAAAACTCTTACCAACCTTTTAAGATTTCTTTTTAATTTTTAAATTCTTTCTCTTTTATTCACTCCACATTAGAGTCCACTATCTTCCTTAGTTTAGTTTCAATATCATTCCCTTGCAAACAAAACCTTATTTTTGATTGTCTCCAAATCCACAATTGTTAAGTGTTTTTTGCTTTTTGAAATTATTTTATGTTTACTTATCTGCATATCTGTAAAATCCTTTCAATTTGATATAAGCTCTTCAAGGACAAAGACTGTTTTGTGCCTTTGTGTTCCCACCTCCTGTTACAGTGACTTGGAAAATTAGTGCTTAATAAAGATTTGTATGAGTTTGTGAGCTACTAAGCTCATTCTGCTGGGAACTTAACATTAGGAAATTAAAGATGAGAATTAAGGGTTTGTCTCAGTTCTTGGTCACTTAAAAATAGTTTTGCAGATGCTATGGCCACCTGACAAATTTAATTAATTTAACAAATATTTATCCATAGATCCAATTTGAATGGCCTATCTTTTATTCTTGGACAGAGATGATTGAACACTTCCCTTTTTGTCACATATTTCAAAGTCTTTTGTTAAGAATTTAGGTGCTTTTTGCGGGCGACATATTGGGAATGCTGAGATGAAAGGAGGTAGGAGGAATTAGAAAGTAAGTGATGGGAGTTAGCAAGACAAGAAATATGTACTCTAATTTTAGCTTTTCCTAACCAAATGCAAATAATTCAGTGGTTTTGTTTTTTAAAGTTATGATATCTTCATTTTATGAATATTGACCAAGGAATGCTTTTATTTTATAAGGTTATTGTAGAACTTGTAATTGGTTATAACCAGATCTGTGAAAAATTACTAACATGTGGAGTTAAATTTTTATAAAGAATCTTTGTTACAGTAGAATTTTATTTGTCAACTACTATAATTTTAGTTATTGTTAAAGATTAGTGTGTATATGCTTTTTTGGGTATGTCTCTTTTGGTAAAGCCATAATATTTTTATTATGGATACAAGTTAAATCATTCTTATATTTAAATTCTAAGGGAATTGTGGTACTTTCCATATAAACTCTTTAATTTTGTAACTTTCAAATGAGATAATGTTTGTAAAAGAACCTTAGTAAATCATTAAAGACCTGTATAAATGTCAGCTATTACCATTGTTTTCATCTAGGAGTTAATGTAGTTTGGTGAAAAGAATTTGGGATAGGCTAGAACAGGGGGCCAAGTCTAGGAAGTGTATTAATAGAGATAAATGTAAAGTCTTGTGTTTGTGTTAAAAACTACAATTGCATCTATGTAGGATGAAGGGAAAGTATTTCCAACCAGCAACAGTCCTGGGGAAAAGATATTAATGTTTTGTTGGACTACCAAGTTTATTGCAAAGCTAGAGTGTAAATGGTAGCTGAAAAAGCGAAATTTTATTTTAAGCTTTCTTGAGGGGTGTGAAGAAACATTTGATAATATGATAGACTAAGTTAAAGGCAAAAGTCTACCTTTTCCAAGAGAATGTATGTTCCAAAAGAATGTACATATTACATACATGTTAAAAAATGAATACAGAATGACATCAGTGATAGTTGTGTTGTTTTTGCCTTTGTCAGATAACAGCTGAAATATTTTCTTTTAATTTGCAGGGATATGTTATAAGGATGGTATCCAGGGGAAGGCCACTGGGATGGTAAGGGACTGGAAACTGCTGAAATACTCAGTTGAAGGAACTGAGAATGGGGATTTTGGCAGGAGGGGATTGTGGTAACTGACATTATATATTTGAAGATATATCATGTAAAACAGCAATTAGATGATTCTTTTTGTCCCAAGAGAGGGGAAAAGCAAAAACTCAAAAGAAAGATGTTTAGTCTTGATGTAAGAAAATATTAGCTTTAGTTGTAAAATGTCTCTCTTTTTAAAAATAATGTGACCTTTATATTTGTCTCATTCATTTGGTGATTATTATAGTGCATTTTAGTAAGTTATAAGTAGCTAGACTAATTTCTGGAAAACTGCCTTCCTCTTTTCCCAGTGGTTTTTGTTTTCCCTAGTAGTTCTTATATGCCTTCAATATTCTGTATTCACTTGCCTCTGAGTTAAGTCAATGAACCATTTATTAAGCATTTGCTATATAAGTAAATCAGGGTGGTAAGGTGAGTATACAAAGAAAGGCTAGAGGCAATCCTTGTTTCTAGAAAGTGCATAGTCTAATAAGGGAGACAAGATGAAAGCCATTCTGTACAAACAAGCTATGTGTAGAATAAATTGGAGATAATTTAGGGGAAGACACTAGTATTAAGGGGGATCTAAAAAAATTTATTTTTTTAATTTTTTTTTATTAATACTTTTTATTTGCAAAACATATGTATGGGTAATTCCTAAACATTAACCCTTACAAAGCTTTCTGTTACAAATTTTTCCCCCCTACTCCCCACCCCTCCCCTAGATGGCAGGATATCTACTACATGATAATTATGTTAGAATACTTAAGAAATTGAATATATGTATAGTTATTGCATCATTTTTTTGTGCAGGAGAAATTGTATCTACAAGAAAGCATAATCCGATAAAGGAAATACAATGCAAGCAAACCTCAATAGAGAACATGAAAATGTTATGTTGTGGTCCACATTTCACATCCCTCTCTCTGGGTGTATATGGCTCTCTTCACCAAGCAATTGGAACTGGTTTGAAGCATTTCATTGTTGAAGAAAGTCATGTCCATTAGAACTGATCCTCATATAGTATTGTTGTTGCCGTGAATAATGATCTCCTGGTTCTGCTCACTTCACTGAGCATCAGTTCATGCAAGTCTCTCCAGGCCTCTCTGAAATCGTCCTGCTGGCTGTTTCTTACAGAGCAATAATATTCCATAACATTCATATACCATAATTTATTCAGCCACTCTCCAATTGATGGGCATCCATTCAGTTTCTAGTTTCTAGCCACTATAAAAAGGGCTGCCATAAACATTCTTGCACATGTGGGGCCCTTTCCTTCTTTTATGATTTCTTTGGGATATAAGCCCAATAGAAACACTGCTGGGTCAAAGGGTATGCATAGTTTGATAACTTTTTGAGCATAGCTCCAAAATGCTCTTCAGAATGGTTGGATCTGTTCACAGCTCCACCAACAATGCATCAGTGTCCCAGTCTTCCCACATCCCCTCCAACATTCATCTTTATCTTAAAAAGATTTTTTGTACAAGGAATTTAGGTGGGATTTAAAAGTAGTTCAAGGAAGGCAGGAGGGAGAGAATTCCAGGAATGGGAGAAAGCTAGTAAAAATCCATGAAGCTGGGAGTTGGAGTGTCTTATTTGAGAAACAGCAAAATGATCACTGCCAGTAGATCACAGAGTAGTAGTTGAGGATAAGGAATAAGAAGTTGGAGAAGAATATGTATGTAAGGAAGAATATGAAACACTTTGAATGCCAAACACAAGATTGTCATCAGTCTTTCAGTGTATTAAAAATGAAGTTGATCTAGTACACTAAAGAATTGGTTTATAGACCTATATATGACATTGAAAACTTGCTTTAAAACTGGTCCAATGAATAACTGCTGCTACTGTTAAAAAGTAATATCTGTCCTTATCTTAAGTTAGTTGAATCTCATTGCTTTAGTCTATAGCTGAACATGGATTAGCCTTGGAAATTTCATTACCAGGTCAATTTAGGAAGTTATTTGAAAGAAGGTCTATTGGTGTTACTTTTAGAGACTTAGAACTAGATTCCTTGAATTTTTCCTGGCAGATCACAGTCCTTTGAAAAAAGTGAAGGATTCTGGCTAACATCTTGATGATATCCTAGAGACCACATCCTTTAGGGTGCTCCAGTAGAATCATCTGTTGATCAGTACTTCTATTTATTCCATCCTAGGAGGGAAAAAATGGAACCTTCATGTTGAATATGGCACTTAGTCAAGTGTTTTTAAGCATTTATTGAGCTGTTACACATTCCTTGTACTGTGACAAGCACTAGTGAAACAAGAGGCAAAAGACAGTCCTAACCTCTAGGAGTTCACTGTGGGAGAAACAACAAGCAGAGAAATCTATACAACTGGCTCTCCATGATGGATGGATGGGTAGTAACAAAGAGAACTAAAATTGAGAGGGATTAGAGATGAGGAGGGAGAGCATTCCAGGCCCAGGGGAGAGCCAGAGGGAATACCTGGAGCCAAGGTGGAGTATCTTGTTGATGGGCTGCTGGGAGAACTGCTTTGGTCACTGGATTGAAGTGTGTGTGTGGGAAAAAGGTCCAGGGTTAGGAAAGGCTTTGAGTGCTTAACATAGAACTTTACATTTTCTTCTAGAGCCAATAGGGAGCCACTGGAGTTCTTTGAGGGGGATGATGTGATCAGACCTGCCCTTTCAGAAAACCAAATGGAGAATAGATTGGAATGGGGAGAGACTTAAGATACTATAGTAATCAGGAATAGAAGAGAAGACTTGAAGTCAGGGACTTGAAAAATGGGTAAGATTTGGGTAGTTGGAAAAGAGGAATGTATTCTGACAAAGGTAGGAAAGCACCGCATGGATTCCAAATAATGGTGAATCATTTTGTCTGGAATACAGGATTTAGGAGAGGGAATAATGTTTGAGCTTAAATTGTGACTGCCTTTGAATCAATGGATTCCATAATTCACAACATAGATAGTTTGTATTTCTATAGCCAGGAGTTGGTAATAATTGGTGTATTAAAACTGAAGTGGACAATTTCCTTAAAATTAAAGACTTGGCTTTGTAAGAGATATAATATGTTGCTAAACTTGAAAGTTTTAAATTATTAGAATGGTTTACCAAAAGAGTTTAAAAAATCACTATTGAGGATCTTATAAAAATAGTAAATATGAGGATAATTTTTTAGACTTTTTGAAATCGGGTTATTTAAAAAGTTTAGGATTCTTAAATCTTCAAAGGTTTCAAAAGATGTATGATCAAGTTTCTTGTGATCTAATCCCAGAGATTATATTGTAACCATTATAAACTATGTAATCATATTTTTCATAAATGGACACTTTGTAATTAAATACAGAGTAATAATGGTTTAAAACTAAATTTCTGCATTAAGTCAATTTGAACACATTGCATATCTTATTTTCGTATCTGAGAATATGATCTTATTAAATTATTTTCTATCATTTTTAAGTGAGGTTAATGCCTTTTCTTTAAGAAATTCATATTATGTGTGTGCTCCAAATAAAAAATTAGAAGCTGGGATTTATTAAATAGATAAATTCAAGAGTAATTATTTACTTGACAGAGGAATTGTCTCCCCTTCTCTTTGCTCTTTTCAATGCATAAGCCATTTCTTATAAGGTTCTGTTCTAGGGTTGTGGAGGGGCACAAACCTATAAATCACAAATGGACACTGAAGTCGAAATTTAGGCCAAAGTATTGGCAATTGTCCATTTGAAAAGCAACCAAAAATCAGAACTTCAGGCAATTTTGAAATTAATGTTGTCAATGGGAAAATTATTTCACCAAAATTTGTTTATATTGAACTTTTCAGTAACACTTGTATTGCCCAAAGAATCCGTAATATGAGTTATATAGCAAAATCAGTCAATAATCGGTAAACATTAAGTGCCTATTATGTGTCTGGCACTGTGTTAAGCACTGGGGATACAAAGAGGCAAAAGAAAGTCCTTGCTTTTAAAAGCTATAGTCTATTAGGGGAAACAACATGAAAACACACACACACATATACATAAACAAGCTACAATAGTATAAATAAGAAATAATTAACAGAAAAAGCAATTGGAATTAAGAGGGATTGAGGAAGATTTGCAATTGGGATGTTAGTTGGAACTTAAAGGAAGCCAATGAAGCCAGGAGACAGAAATGAAGAGGGACAACCACTGTCAACCACTGTCCCTGTATTGAAGTAAGGAAAGAACATTATTGATATAGGACTCATAGGGTGAAGGATTTTTCTTACCATCATTTGACCTAGATACATGTTCATGAAAGAAAATCAAACCAAAACAACCTGACATTATATTCTTTTCCTCCAGAGATATGTATGGGCAAATACTTTGGTTGAAAAGATTTTTCTTTCTTAAAAGAAGTAAAACTGTTAAAAACACACACACACATAATAGCTTGCATATATTTAATGCCCTATATGGTTATAAAACATTTTACATATACATCATTTTATTTGATTACTAGAACAACCCCATGAGGAAACTTGAGTATTAATGAGGTTGAAGTAATTTGCCCAAAATCTAGCCAATAAGGGACTGATTAAGAACTGAAATTCCTTTGTAAGTCAGTTTCTTTTTTCACTGTGATGTGATCTATGATGTAGGCAGTCACCAAATGATGGCAGACACCAAAAGTTGGGGTTTAATCATGTAAAGAATTCACAATGGCCATTCTCCTTGGCAAAAGATAGATTTATTTAGAGGAATAGGTTACGGACAAAATGAAAGGATACAATAGACACCGGGAATGGTAAATTATTATGAAATAGAGATGAGAGAGCATATGTAAAACAAGTTCTTCAGTGGAACTCATAATTACCCAGTAGAAAGGGAGTACCTCATGAGATTAGGGCATGCCCTTAACTGGCAGGCTAAATCCCGAAAGGGACTTAGCACTCTAAACGAGTCAACTATAAGGAGGAAGAGTGGGGTTGGGAAGCATAGTGGAGTAAAGAGAGATACCATGTGGCATAGGGGAGAAGAGGTAAGGAGAAAGACACCTTGAGGCAGAGTGCTGTGGCAGGATAACTCAAAGGAGGTTAGCAGCAAAGCCATGAGCCATAAGTTGTTTTATAGAGAAAATTTAACCTTAGGGTCTTGATATAATTTGGATTTCTGACTGGATTACCTTTAGAGTATGGGACCAAGGAACTAAACTGATCTCCATTATCAGAGCCTTCTTCCTGCTTGTTTAAGGGATTTTTGTCAATTCCTCTGTTAACCATACCTTATCAACTGTACTGCTCTACTGCAGCTTTTTAGCACTATCTCCTAGTGATGCTGCTATATAATATTAAATTATAGGCTGTCACAGTCAACAAAGAATCAAAATTTTAGATAGTCAACCAAAAGATAATGTGGAGATAAAATAGTTTTGTTGAAAAAAATAATTATTTTTTGTACTCCTGTGATATAGGTTTAGGTCTGTGGAAACAATTTTAATTTCACATGAATCTATTTCTGGGCCATTGTTAGGTTAGAGAGAAAAATATCCCAGTTGACATCCTTTCCCATCATCTCCACATTTCCTTCCCCCTTCCCCCCCAACCCTTTCAACTAGGGCTTTTTGACAAGGCTTTTTTTGCCCCGGAATGATTTTGACTAATATCAGTATCTTGAAACAGAAAAAGATCACAATATGTAAAAATGAAGTTTTTGGTTTTCCTGAGTAGTTACCATTGAATTCCATCATTGAATTTCTTCCTCAACCACTCCTTTTAAGAATTGAAAATAGTTTCTTTTTCCTCTCACAGATATCTTAACTTTGAATGCAAAAAAAAACCAAAAAAAAAAAAACTACAATGTAAAGAGATTGGCACTACCACCAATCTCTTTAGGTGCATGAAGAGACATTCAACATATCTAGACTCAAATTAAATTTGGTTTTTACTCTTAATCTTTTTCTTTAGGAAAGGCTTTAACCTTTTATTTTGCCTTTTCCCTAAAGATAATCTAGAAAGAAATATTATTTCTTAATGTGTGGGACAAAGACTACCAGCTCAAATAAATCAAATAAATTAAGGAGATTTCTCAAGGTAAAAGCAGAAAGGAATTTTATTATGACCTCAAGAGAAAGGGCAGCTCCTTCCCTACAAGCAAAGAGTCAAGGAGAGGGGAGGCCCAGTTAACAGACAAGAATTATATAGGTGCCTGAGCTATAGGCTGGATCCTTGCCCTAATGACCTCACATTCTAAGTCATAAATGAGGAATAACTTTCAACCCAAACACATCTTTAGGATTACTAAATTACCTTATGTGGGAGTTTCAATGCCAAGGTGGCCCCAACTCCCAAAGAAAAGGTCCCAATCCTTGTAAACCACGTGATCTCTAGAGAAAGAAACCTGGCCCTGAGCCCAGCTGACCTTCACTGGATTCTTAGAACACTGTCTCCATCTTGTGAGACAACTTTTACAATTCATTCATTAAGAAACTAAAAAGGAGGTTTTCCATCTAGTTATAAATATGCTGCTGCAGCATATTATAGGATATAACCTGTGTAAGAATTCTTGAATGTCATGGAGAAAGAGTATGATAAATGCAAGAGGGACTGGTTATGAAACAATAGTAAAGAGATAAAATAGATGAAAACCCTGAGTATTTGAGCTGGTAACTGGAATGTTGTTGTTTGTCCTTCATTCTCAAAGAGGACCATGACATGGAGGAGGGGTAATGCCATAACATGCAGGTGAGTTGGATTGAAGTGAGGGAGGGCCGTGTAAGGTCACCTGCCTCGATTTCTCCTCCAGAGCCATCTGGGCCCAATGGCTAGCTATGGTTTAGGATGAATGTTTTTGTTTTATTTATTTATTTTTTTAATTAAGAGAAAGAGCTAACCCCTTGTTCCAGCATGTTGGGAGATAAATCAGTGGAAGATTTATGGGAAGACACCAAACAAAGGTGTCCGTAGAATGATAAGGTGTGGATGAAATGTGCTTTGTATCATTAGAATATTGATACCCACATTGCTATGATCGAGATGTTATTGAAACATAAGCATATTTTATTGAAGGTGGATCAGTAGTATTGTTGAGATTCAGAAGGGACCCTAAAAGGTTGGGAGTCTCAGACCGGTGTCTTGTTAGGTATCTAAAAAGAACTTGCAGGCTTGAACCCATCTCCAAATCTAGGGGCAAAGTTTATTGTGATTAATGCCAATTGAAACTGGCTAAGTTCCAAAAGGATTTAGCAAAGAACCCAGGAGCAAGGAGACAAATTTATTCAGTTCTTCTTGTCACTGATATGCTAATTTTATAGCCCATAGGTAGAACTATGGAGTGGTCTCAGAAATTTGATTATCACTGACGCAGATTATGTGTCTGACTGTGTGCAATGTTTGTAGGCCTCTCCTAAGGGCAGAAGATTTAGAATCATTGGCAGAACAATAGCATTTTAAGGTCAAGGAACTTTAGGATTATTACTATATTTCCCTTAGATGCTGTACCCCTTTTGGTCCCTTTTGGTTTGCATTTAATGAAACTTAATGTGATGTTAAAAATTATTATAATGAAGTGAACTAATACTAGATACATGCCTTTAAAAAGCCTATTAGGGAAAATTCCTCTTTCAGGAAAATTTTCTACACATACATAAAGAAGCTTTCAGTTTCTTAATAAGTGTCAACATGCAGTTTGTCAAATAGAAGGCTAAAGTCATTTTCTTTTCTTTGAGTCCTGCCTATGCCAAATATAAGGCTACAGTCATTTTATTTTCTTTTGAGTCTTGCCAGTAGCAAATACTTCTTCTCTGTCCAGACTACCCACAGCTCTTACATTATTTTCCTCATTGTGAGTGTTCATTCTCTTGATTTGTCGTTTATACATTTTGATCTCTGAGCATTTTAAGGAAAATGGAACTCTGCATGATTTGAATCACCCACACTTTGAAAATCTTGATTGTGCTCCAGGGAGAATTCACTCTAGCTCAAGATTAGAATTCCCTAAGCTTAGTAATGAGGAATGCTCCAAGTTTTAACCAGCACTGTTGGGAAAAGATAAGGCTTATTAATAGTGAAGAAAAACAAAGACTATGAAGTAGTACTCCAGAGGGCACAAGTACATACTCTGCTTTAGATATTGATATTCATATATGCATCCCATTAACCTCTCTAGCTTGTGTATTTTTCTTAGTGGAGAAGGACAGAAAACAGATTCTGGCTTTGGATAGGGTTGAAGATGTTGCTTTTATAAATTTTTCTAGCATTATCTTATGATAGATATTAGTACTTCAAGATCTGTGATTTCACTGATCCAAACTTTTCTAAATGGGCAATCAGGAAGTAGGTAGGTTTAGGAATACAGAAATAAAAATGAAATAGTCCCTCAAGAGTTGACCCAGGAATAACAAATTAGCCAATGTGGATTCAAATCCCACTTTTGATATTCACCATTTGTCAACTTGGCCATGTAACATGATTTTGGACTCAGTTTCCTCATTTGTAGAATGCTTAATTTGCCTCTGAGTTCTGTGTGGGAAGAATGCTTAGACCCCTTTCTCCAAATTAATTAATCAAAGACGTCTTCAGGTATAAAGAGAAAGCATTTATTTAGTCCCTTCAGAGAGAGGCATCTGGGAAGCATTCCAGCTCCTAGCATGTGCTCAACCTGACAAGCCAGAAATAGTAAAACTGGTTTTCAACTCTTTTTATTGGATGGACTAACTAAAAAGGAAGTAACCATTGGTGATCAATGGTCACCAATGTTGTCTGTTTCCTTTGGATCATGTCACTTCCTGTAGCTGATTTAGGGTCTGACCTTTAGAAATTTCTAGGCCTAGAGATCATGTAACTTCCTACACTTGGGCCCAAGACCTGATCTTCCGGCTCTGCAGACCTCTGGGAATAGGGATCACGTGACTTAGGCCTAAGGTTTGACCTACTCTATCTCATAGACTTTGAGAAAACTTCACCTGGTCTCACTCAGTTCCATTATAGCTCTAGCTATAATTATTATTGTGTGGGACAAAGACCACCAACTCAAATAAATCAAGGAGATTTCTCAAGGTAAAAGCATAAAGAAATTTTATTAATCATCTCGAGAGAAAGGGCATCTCTCTCCCTACAAACAGACCAGAAAAGGCTAGGCCAGTTAACAGATAAGGATTATACACCTGTCTGGGGTTACATTCCCTATGGGCTGGACCTTTGCTTTGATTAGCCAGGCAAGTGATTGACATAAATAAGGAATGACTTCTAACCCAACCACATCTTTAGGATTACTAAATTACCTTGGGGGGGGGGGCAAGGTTCAATGCCAAGGTGGCTCCACTTAGTCACACAGAGGGACTATATGGCCCTACTCCTTGTAAACCACATGATTTCTGGAGAAAGAAACCTGGCCCTAGGGCCCAGCCGACCTTCCCTCAAATCTTAGGACACTGTCTCCATCTTGTGGAGCTTTTACAGTTTACTTCATTCATTTCTGGGACCTTGGGCTCATGCCAGTTAGCCTTCAATCCCCTCCTGGATATCCTTTGGACTTTCTGGATTTTAATACAATGCTTCTCTTTTCCTTTCTACCCCCTCCTCACCCCTCTAATCTATTTCTGCCATGCTTGTATTTTTAGTGCTTAGCAGTGTCAGTTGCATAGTAAACCAATTGAATGCTTCTTGTCTTGCCTTGCCTTCCTTTACAAGCTAGGTGAAGTATTAACTAGAGAAGGGAGAGACCAGTTTGATTCTGAAATGCAGGTAGATAGCTGGAAGAGGATTCTGAAGAGACCATTGTTAGGTCTGCCAATAAAAAGTACACTGCTAGCTTTGGTAAATTTTAGGTCAATGATGAATTTATTTCCTGCTTTGGAAGATTTATAATAACTTCTGTTGAATTGATAAGAGGATAAACAATGAGGGTCCAGGAAATTATATAACATAAATTTGAAATGAGACCAGTTGAAATTATGTAATATAAATTTGAAGTGAGACACCTTAGCATTAGGGATACGAGAAAAAGGCAAAATGTTCTATATCTTCAAGTGGGTGTATTTTCTGATGGGGGAGATAGGACAAAATGTCTAGGTAGATGCAAAATACAGAGTGGTTTGAAAATCTCAGGGAAAGGCACTACTAAAATTTAGGGGCAGGGACTGTTTTTATTTTTTATCTTTATATCCACAGCATAGTACAGTATCTTGGACATAAAAAGCACTAAATATAAATGCTTGTTAATTGATTCCAAGTCAGAATAAGCCCAAGGATAGAGCCCTAGAGCCCTTAATCATGTCGTTAGGGATATTCTATCCTTGTATTGATCTGAAATAGTTTTTTGGGTCCTTCAACAGGCTTATCCATCCATTTAACCCCTTTTTTCCCATCTTGTTAAGTCATCAGGAGAAACTTGGTCAGTCATTTTGGTGAAAGCCAGATAAACTATGTGTTCAGCAGGTCTTGGGAAACGTGTAGAGAAGAGAAGAATTTTTCTGCCTGGAACGTTTTATTAAGATGGCCAGGTAGTATAATGATCACTGCTTCCTTTTTGAGTATTTAAACTATCTGTATAATATTCTGATCTAGAATTTTGGTTCTATAATAGATTCAATCTTTAAAATTTGCAGAATCTGTCACTTTTGAAAATTAGGATCCCTACCCATTTTAAGTCCTGTGGTATATTTTTTTTTATTCAGAGTTCTCTAAGATTATTTACAATAGGTTCAGACACTCTTGTTTTTTTTATTGGTAAAATAATCCCTTAAATTCTCTTCAGGTCCTAACATTTTATTCTTTGATAAATGTTTCAGTACCTCAAGTATAATTTGTCCAGGATAAATAACTTCCCTTCATTTTAAGGACAGCTAAGTACTTTTTTTTATCTTCAGTTTAAATTCCTTTGTATGATGCACACACCCCCCCTCAAGATTATTTTCTGTGATATAGGTGAAAGAAGCATTACCAATTCTGCTTTTTTTTTTTTTCTCTTTGAACCATAAATATCACAGTCTGCTTCAAACAAGGGGTGTATTTCTTTTTTATTGTTGTTGTTCCCAATCTATAGCTAAAACAACAACAACAAAAACACTTTTATCGTTGTCATCTTTTTTCTGAGTCTTTGGTTTGGAATAGTTTTTCAGCTTTTGGCTTTTTGACATTATTATGGTTCCAAACCTGGTTTTTTTTATCTGTTTTCTAAAATATTACTCTATCTTAACTGAACTTCTCTTGTCTAATAAGATCATTTCCAGTGACTTCCTTATGGCCAAAATCATTGGCCATTTTAAGTCTGTATTGACTAAGAAGTATTTGTGGTTCTTAGCCACCATGTTCTTTGAACTGGCACCTTTCATTATTACATGATTCTCTTCACTCCCCACCTTTTTCCTTTCCTTGACTTTTTCTTCCTTTATTGTTTCTTTTGGTGTCTTTTACTGGTTCTTTCAGTTATCATCTCTGTGTGGGTAATTTTGAAATCTTTAATTTTCTGGTCTCATCTATCCCCTGGGTTGGTTTGTTTTTCCAGTTCCCTATGTATGTGTGTTGTCATCTTTATTTAGATATACTGATGGCACAATGATCTTAACATGTCTCAAACCAGACTTAATATATTTTTCTCCTACTCTTCTACCCACATTTCCCACTTTGGTAAGTTTACTGACATGTTTCTAGTCACCAAGACACGAAAGCTTGGAGAATCATCTCTGACTTCTGTACCTCAGGTGCCAAGGGGTTAATTCAACCTCCTTAAATCACACTCATTTTGTTTACACTTCTGATGCCATTATCTTTGTTTAGATTCCAATTTCTCTTATTGGGACCACCATTAGCCTCTGTAGAGATCTGCCTGCATTTGGTTTTTTTCTTCCTATTTCTATCCACACTGGTGTAAGGACATCGATCATAAAACTCTGATTATCATTTCCTGCCTCAAAACTTCAGGTGCATTGTTAGTTGCCTCATTGTTTATCAGATAAACTATGAAATCCTCAGATTAACATTCATGGCTCTCCAAAATTTGGCACCAAATCTATCCTTTCTAGTTGAATTGTACTTTCCTTCATGAAGCCTATGCTGCAATCTCTGTATTCTTTGCATTTGCCCATGTTCACTTTCATGCTGAAAATGAACTCCTCCAATGGTAATCACCTCTTGAAATTTTCCTTTAAGACCTAACTCAAGTACTATCCAGCTAGAAGTGATCTTTGAAATAATATTTTTCTCTTTAATTATATTCTAAATTGTATTTCAGTTATAAGCATACATATTTTACTTATAGTCACATATCTTTGGATACTTTTTATATTGCTTGTAGGACTTAGTGAATTAACTGTCTGTCATATTGGGAATTAGCAATTTTAAGCTCCTTGACAACAGAGATCAATCTTTTTATCTTTACATCGTCAAAGCCTAGCACATTGTTTTGTGCAAACATTTGAGATGGCTTTCTCAAAATAGTTTTGATAGCGATTTAGATATAAAGAGTGATATTATAAGCAAATTAGAGGAACATAGGATAGTTTACCTCTCAGACCTGTGGAGAAGGAATAAATTTATGTCCAAAGAACTGGAACTCTTAATTAAATACCAGATAGATAATTTTGAATATATTAACTTAAAAAGTTTTTGTACAAACAAAACTAATGCAGACAAGATGAGGAGGAAAGCAATAAATTGGGAAATCATCTTTACATTTAAGGGTTCTGATAAAGACCTTGTTTCTAAAATATATAGAGAATTGTCTCATATTTATAAGAATTAAAGCCACTCTCCAATAGATAAATGGTCAAAGGATATGAACAAACAATTTTCAGATGATGAAATTAAAACTATTTCTAGTCATACGAAAAGGTGCTCCAAATCACTATTGAACAGAAAAATGCAAATTAAGACAATTGTGAGATACCACTACACATTTGTCAAATTGGCTAAAATGACAGGAAAAGAGAAATGCAAATTAAGACAACTCGGAGGTACCACTGTACTCAGAAATCTTTCCAGCATGGTAGTAGTACATTGCAAGACTTGACTTTAGTTGTCATAGCCCTTTGACCCTCCCCCAAGATGAGGAGATGTTAAAGTATAATTTTGGGTAAAGTAGAGGTCCCCTATATGTGGCACAGTGGGTAGAGTCCTGGACTCTGAGTCAAGAAGACTCTTCATGAGTTCAAATGTGACCTCAGTCAGACAACTCACTTAACTGTTTACTTCAGTTTCCTCATCTGTTAAATGAGCCAGAGAAGGAAATGTCAAATCATTCTATCTCTGCCAAGAAAACCCCAAATGGGATCATGTAAAGTTGGACACAATTGAAAATGACTAAACAATAGAACAAGTTATGTATGTTTGGGGAATTTAATAATGATCCTTGAATATTGCGCTAAGGGTTGTGGAACTAGAAAGAGAAGGGATTTAGACTATTCTACTGGCACTTGGCAATCATTGACAACTTTTGAACATGGAAGTGACATCACTTTAATCTGTTTCATTTTGCATTTGTTAAAGTAATTTTCCTCTTCATAGTCAGTAAACATTTATTAAGCACCTACTATAAGTCAGGTACTATACTAAATACTAGGGATTTAAAAAAACAAAAAAACAAGAGACAGTTCTCACCATGCTTCCTACTTTAGTTTGAGAAACTTCTGTCTCTGGTATCTTCTCCTGCCAGATCATTTCCAGACTTTTCCTAAGACAATTCAAATGGAAGTGATTTTGTTTCCTGGCGTGGTGTTGGTCCAGGTCTCATAGGTATATAACAATGAGTTCAGCACAGTGGCTCTGTAGACCTTCAGTTTGGTGGTCAGTCTAATAATACTAATCCCTCTCCTCTCCCAAACTTTCTTTTGGAGTCTCCCAAACAGTGAGCTAGATCTGGCAATGCTAGTGACAACCTCACCATGCAGTTATCAATGTATACATCCCTGGAAAGTAGGCTGCCAAGGCAAGTGAACTCAGCCATAGTGTTCAGAACTTATCCATTTGTGGTAACTGATGATTCCATATATGGATGGTGTGGTGCTGGCTGATAGAATATTTGTGTTTTCTTGGTGTTAATCATTAGGCCGAAATTAGCACAAGCACCAGAGAATCAGTCTATATTTTGTGGCATCTCAGCTTCAGAGGCTGCATTGAGTACATAATCATTCAATGCATAATTGAAATGGGAAATGTATCAACACTTCCTCCACTTGAATGTTGGCTTGTAGCTTTTTCAAGTTGAAGAGTTTACCATCGGTTTAATAGCTGACTTTGATGCCATGTTTGTCTTTACAACATGGCTGAAAACATATTAAAAAGCATGGGAGCAAACACACAAGCTTGTTTCACTCCACTGGTGAGTGGGAAAGCTTGAGAGCATTGTCAGTAGAGTCAGTAGAGGTCAGTGGAGGACTTAGAGCTGGCGAGGTCATGTGAGAGTCATCAACATTGAGGTGGTAATTAAACCCATCTGAGCAAGTTGAAGTAGGGATTGAGAGATGAGAGAAGAGGGCTCAGAACATAATCCTAGGACACCTGTGATTAATGGGAGGGATCTGGAGGAGAATTCAGCAAAGGAGGCTGCTGAGTAGTTTGATAAGTAGGAGAACTAGGAGTGAGGGATGGGGGTGGGAACTTCAGAGAAAAAAGAGTATCAGGGAGGAGCCATAGTAAACAGTGCCAAAGGCTTCAGAGAGGTCAAGAAGATCAAGGATTGAGAAAAGACTATTGGATCTGGTGACTACCAGATCATTGGCAATTTTAGATAGGAAGGTTTTGGTAGGAGAATAAAGTTGGAAGACAGATTATAAAGCGTCAAAAAGAGGTTAGAAGAGAGGAAGCGTGAACATCTATTCTTGATAGCCTTCCCTATTCCATCCCCATGAGGAAGCTAAAAGGATATTCCTGTAGCACATATCTAATTAAGTTAATCTTCTACTCAAGAAGCTTCAGAGTTTCCTCATTTCCACAGAGGTGATAGACAAACCTCATGGTTTGACTTTTCAGAATCTGGAGGCTTCTTTTTGCAGCATGCAGTCTTTCTCTCTTTCCCCCCCCCCAATCTCTCTCTCTCTCTCCCCTCCTCCTCCTTCTCTCCCTCTCTCCCCCTCTTTGCTGCTCATTGTAAAGATAAATCTTCTCCCTTCGTGCCTTCCATCTCTTCTTGGTATGTACTCCATCAGTTTTACTTCTTTGGAAATTGTAGGTCTCTAAAAGACTCAGCTGAAATGCCACCTCCTTCAAAAAGCTTCTTCTTATTTCCCAACTGCTAACTCTACGTAGATCTCACTCCCCAAAATCACTTGGTACTTATTTGGCATATAACTTATATTTAATTATTTGTGAATATGTTATTCTCCAAAGTAGAATGCATGCTTCTTGAAAGCAGTGAACATACCTAGGATAGTTCTTAGCATATAGAAAGATGTCCCTTATTAAATGCTTTTCAGTGATATATACAAGGGCTTCTTCCCAGTTGCTAAAAATTGTACACTCCTGAATTGAACGTGAGAGTTCTATTGCATAAGGGGAAGCATCTACCATTAGAATAATTAGATGAACAGTGTTTGTTTTCTTGCTAAAAATTTGGTTAAATCAAGCTCTGTCCTTAAAGAGGGGTAGCTAGGTGAGTCAGTAATTCGATTGTTGGGGCTGAAGTCAGGAAGACCAGAGTTCAGATTTGACCTTAATATTTATTGACTGAGTGACCTTGGACAAGTCATTTTACTTTTCTGTTGTCTTAGTTTCTTTAATTGTAAATTGTAAAATGAGAATAAGAGTTAATAACTACTTCCCAGGGTTGTTGTAAAGAGAAAATGAGTTAATATCTGCAAAGTACTTTGTAAACCTTAAAGGACTATATAAATAAATACTAGCAATTTAAAAGTTGCTACTATTATATAATATGCAATAACTTTTGTACTCAGACTCCATTAAACCTCAAACTTCTTTATCCAGTTATCCAAAATGGATTTGCCTTTAGCTTCCTAACTCACTTTTTTCTAAGTCATTAAACTGCATCATTGTAACCCATATCCTTAAAAAGTAACTCATTGTTCAGTTATGTCATAAATTTGAGAACCAAATGGTCAAGGGATTAGAGATCACACAGTGGATGAAAATGCTTCACTGTGATATAGAAGTGACCTTGGTTTTCAAAGATTATACTAGGTGAATGTTAAGATATGCAGCCTTAAATATAGTCAATCAGATCTTTTTAAAAGATGGAGGGGGGGAAAATGGAGGTGAGTGAAGAGAAATAGTTTGAATTATAGTATATGTAAAAGTATATAATATATAGAATTAATACAGATGTATATGGTTAAGATCTATCCCATTGTTAGATCTGGGGTTGAAAACTGTGAAAAGTGTTCCAAAGAATAAATGCATACTTTCAATAATCAAATGAAAGATTCTTCCAAATGATTAATAACAGAGAACTAACTATAAATGAAAATATTCCCCCCATGTTTCAGCTCTCCTGGAAAAGAAGCAGAAAGAGCTAGAAAGTGGCTAGTTCTACTTTTCTATCTGCTCTTTCTGTCCCAAGAGTGGGACTCTTGGCAGAGTCATGAATAACCATTCTGGAAAACTTTACATTATACAAGAAAAATCATTTATGTTAATAAAGCTTGACAGAAACATCCCACTCTTTTCAGCATATCTCCATGGAGGTCTGAGAAAGATTGCACATACATGAAAATATAATAGCATTTTTTGTGGTAGCAGAAAACTGGAAACAAGGGGGTTCATTGATTGGGGACTATTATAATGTACTAATGTAGTGGAGTATTTTTGTACTTCGGGAAACAGTGGGTATGAGGAATTGAGATAATTTGGGAAAACTTATGAACTGATGCAGAGTGAAGTAACCCAAACTAGGAAATAATTTACAGAAAGGCTGTAGCAATATAAAGCAAAAAGGAAAAAAAAATCACTACAAGGAATCTGAATGTTAATTTTAATAAATAATATTGGTTCTGAAGAAGAGAGGAGATAGCACTTGCTTCCCTGGTAGATATGGAATATAACATAGTCATTGAATTATTTGGCATTGTTCAATTTTTTTTTTCTTTGCTGTAAGTGAAGCACATTGGTTTACTATAGGGAGTATATCTAGAAATGACCGATGCCACTTTAGTTTGCTATAGGGAGTATATTTAGAAATTAATGATGTAAAACAAGAGTATATTAATAAAACATCAATATTTGGTGGTGGATTAATTTCATCTTTTCATAGGCACCATAAGCTTTATTCTGAGATCTTTTTTTTGATTTTAGTATCTGAGAGCTTCTTGAATATCTTTAAGGAATACCTACTGGAGCTATCTTTATATAATATAGCTACCTATTCTGGAAATACACTAGGCAGCTTTCTCCTTTTCTCTTCTTTTGATTAGATTTATAAATACAATCCATGTTAAGTTCCATTGCTGGCCAAAATCCTATTATAATTATGGCTTTTATTACAATTAATTACTGTTAGTGAAAAGATGACTGGAAGAAAAATTATGAAAGCTTATTATATGCCAAGCATTGTGATGAATTCTGCAAATAAAAATAGAAAAGTCAGATAGTTTTGTATCACGACAGTCACATTATTATTTTTTTTTATTAAGGCTTTTTAATCTTCAAAACATATGCATGGATAATTTTTCAACATTAACCCTTGAAAAACCTTGTGTTCCAATTTCTCCCCCCTTCTCTCACTTCCCCTAGCAAGTAATCCAATATATGTTAAACATGGTAAAAATATATGTTAAATCCATTATATGCATACGTATTTATACAATTATCTTGCAGCACAAGAATCAGAAAGGAAAAAGAAATGAGAAAGAAAAATAAAATGTAAGCAAACAGCAACAAAAAGAGTGAAAATACTATGTTGTGATCCACACAGTTCCCACAGTACTCTCTCTGGGTGTAAATGGGTCTATTCATCACAACATCCTTGGAACTGGCTTCAACTATCTCATTGTTGGGAAGAGTCACGTCCATCAGAATTGATCATCATACAATCTTGCTGTTGCCATGTACAATGATCTGGTTCTGCATTTCACTTAGCATCAATTCATGTAAGTCTCTCCAGGCCTCTCTGAAATCATCCAGCTGGTCGTTTCTTACAGAACAATAATATTCCATAATATTCATAAACCATAATTTACTCAGCCATTCCCCAACTGATGGACATCTACTCAATTTCCAGTTTCCTTCCACTACAAAATGGGCTGCCACAAACATTTTTGTAGTTTGATAGCCCTTTGGGCATAGTTCCAAATTGCTCCCTAGAATGGTTGGATCACTTTGCAACTCCATTAACAGTGTATTAGACACTCACATTCTTACGGAGGAAAACAACATATATCTTGGGCTTTAGGCATCAGGGGCTGATCTCAGGTGTCATTTTGCCATCTCATATAGCTTGTCACCAGTTACAATCCACATATGTTTGTGATAAATAAGATAATATATTCAAAGCTCTTTGAAAGACAATACTGGCAATAAATTATTCGTTTATATAGTACTTTTTGCTTTAAAAAATCTTTTACATGTTTTATCCAATTTTATCACAGTCTTGTGAGAGAGGTAGTACTAGTGTTTGTGCAACAAAGGGAGGCTCACAAAGATAGCCACATGTGAGATTTTTTTTCCCTCTTTAGTTATTGATATGTTTTTTTTGTCTTAAAATACAAAATTGGTTTACCTTGTGCATAAATAGTGGTTATTTTGTGGGGTAAAGGTGGGAAGAGTTTAAACCTGTGATTTCATTGCCATAGGGAATTAATTACTATGAGAAAACTCTTTAAAAATGAAGAATAGCAACTGTGCTAAGATTTATAGTCTCAGAAAATTGCCTAGGACATTGAGAACTTGGACCTATGGTCACATAGTCACTATGGATCAGAGGAATGACTTGAATTTAGATTTTCCTGATTCAGATTTAGATCTATTTGCAATTATATCCTTTATTATCAAACAGAACACGTAACTGCTTAAATTATTTTTCTTATGTTTTCCTGGCACCACTTCTAATTTTCTGTGATACCAAGCTGCAAAGTGAGTGTGTTGAATTACTTCATGCATTTTTTCCCTTATTTTGCTAACCAACAATATTATTTTGCTGAATCGTTAAACTCATCACTTATCCAATGACAAGTTTTTTTTCCCAATAAATGAAATATATGTAAAATATTTTCTAAATCTTAATGTTAAGTCAACAAACATTAATTACATGCTTATTTTTTGGCTTTACAAAGTACTGAGCATTGGAAAAGTAAATATAAGGGAAAGTTAGTCCTTACCCTCAAAAGAACTTACATTCTAATGGGGGAAGACAACATATAAAAGAAAACTCAAATAGGGGGATGACCCTCTTACAAGGGCATAGTATAGAACATCCAGTGAGCTTGGAGTTCATTCTGCAGAGGAAGTAGGAGATCTTTGGCTTGAGCTTTTTCCTTAAAATGAGTTTGTAGGAGAAATCAGCTGATCAGAAAATGGGGCTACATGGATGAAGTGATATGGGTTAGAAGTCTAGCAGTAGAATGAATTTCCAAAGTATAGAGAAAGTCCGCAGATTCAGCAATAGAGCCTGGAGAAGAAGAAAAACACTATATAGATGCTAATTTTCATTAGCTTCTTGTTCTTATTAATAGAATTATGGAATTTTAGGATCTGAAGGGACAACTCTCTCTCTGTCTCTCTCTCTCTCTGTCTCTCTGTCTCTCTGTCTCTCTCTCACACACACACACACACACACACACACACACACACACACGCTAATTTAACTGACTAGCTATCCAGTAGCATTTCTAAACAGTGGAGTATTTTAACTTTTTCAAAGGTAATGTATGGAGGATTTCAGTAACATAAGATTGTTTTCAAAAAATGTGTGATTGCAAAGAGTGGTAAGTGAGTCATGTGGCTAAAATGTAGGCTATAAAAAAAAAAAAAAAAAAAAAAAAAAAAAAAATGTAGGCTATATGAACAGCCCAGGGGAGCCACTGCTGTCCAGAAACTAGAGAGACCCATGGGAAGGTCTCTAACAAGAGGCGTGTGAGAGAAGAAGGCATGGATGAGTGGGTTTTGTGCTATCAAGGTTAGAGACCCTTAGAGGTCATTGAATGAGTCCTTTGACTCTATAGATAAGGACACCGAGAATCCTAGAAGTTAGGTGACTTTCTTGATGCCACAGAGGTAGTGAACAAAGAGCCCTTAAACTTTTGGTTGTGTGGTCTTTTCATTGTACTGCATGTGTATGTTAATAAGATCATAAACATATAAACTGAAGTGTAATTGCTTCTCTAGACTTAGATCTTTTAATTTTTAAGCAAATAAGGGCTATTCTGGAAACATTTTATTTAGGTTTAAACTGGGAGCCAGGAAGGAGCTAGTATTTACATACAAGTAAAACACAGCTCTGATCCTTAAGCGCACAATCCTATTAGGTTCCAAGAATTAACATTGCTTGTAATGAAGGATAATATTAATATAAGTACCAAGAAGAATTCTAGGTGGAATTTTATTATAAGAAATAGGGAAAAGAGCTCACTGCCAGTGAGGAGTTGGAGGGGTGGTAATTTGGGAGAAGATAAATGAGGATGTCAGACAATTTATTTCTGATCTCTTAATACATTGACTCTCTTGCCTTATTAGTGTAAGTGAAAAATTTTCAATTTTTCTCCTTGTGATGTTAAATTCCATGTGAATTCACTATTCCCAATGGGGTCAAATTTCTTCTATTAACCACCATGCTCTAAAACAGTTGAAAAAAGAACAGAAAATGGATTATAGACTATGTCTAATGAAAGAGTTCTCAATAATTACAACAAAAGATAAGTTATGGTTTAGAGATTCCTAAATTATCAATCAATTCATCACTCTTAACAGTTTGTTATATAGATTTAGCAACTGTTATCATAATAACTGAATAACTGAACTATTTGGATATGAAATAGAACCTTTTTTTCAAGGTTCTACTTGGCTTAGTTTTGAAAGGACAATGAAAGAGAGAAAAAAAAAGTTATCTTTATAGCATGTTCTGTCAAGATAGCACCAGACATTTTATGTTTTGATTTTTTTTTGTTCATGATTTTGTCTGAAACTTATGCAGAATCTTTGAATATTATTTAGTTGTAGAAAATTACTCAATATTTATTGATTTATTGAGATTTGATTTTTCTACAAGAAAAATATCATTTTATATATTTAGCTGCAGATTAGCTGATCTGATGAAAGAAAAAGGCCTATTAAGTGAAAATGAAAGAGAAGACATATGTAATAAGTGCTTACTGTGTAGGAACTATTTGGATTACAAATACAACCCCTACTCTTAAGGAGCTTATATTCTTTTTTATTTTTTTATTTATTTTTTATTTTTTATTTTATTTTATTTTATTTTTTTAAAGCTTTTTATTTGTATACCATATGTATGGGTAGTTTCCAAACAATGATCTTTACAAAGCTTTCCATTACATATTTTACCCCCAGTCCCCTCCCCTCCCCTAGATGGCAGGAAGTCCACTACATGTTAATAATGTTGAAATGCTTGAGAAGTTATGCAAGAAACATCCTATCTACAAGAAAAAAAAAGAATCAGAGAAAGGCAACACAATGCAAGCAAATGTCAATAGAGATCATGAAAATGTTACGTTGTGGACCATATTTCATTTCCCTCTCTCTGGGTGTATATGGTTTTATTCAGTGAACAATTGGAACTGGTTTGAGACAATTCTTTGTTGCAGAGAGCCATGTCCATCAGAATTGATCATCATGTAATACTGTTGTTGCTGTGTATGATGATCTCCTGGTTCTGCTCGTTTCACTCAGCATCAGTTCATGCAAGTCCCTCCAGGCCTCTCTGAAATCGTCCTGCTGGTCGTTTCTTACAGAGCAATAATATTCCATAATATTCATATACCATAATTTATTCAGCCACTCTTCAATTGATGGGCATCCCTTCAGTTTCCAGTTTCTAGCCACTACAAAAAGGGCTGCCACAAACATTCTTGCACAGGTGGGTCCCTTTCCCAAGGAGCTTATATTCTAATAGGGAGAGAATAGTGATTTGGGAAGAGTATTTTAGTCTGGGTTAATTTTAGGGTTGATGATTTGAGGCATAGTCCTTTCTAGAATATATCATAGTGTTGATTGATTACAGTTCTGAGAATAGTGGGATATGTGAAGGGGAAAATGTGCCTGGATCAGGGCAGAAAATATCCTGGGTAAAGAAGCCCAGTTTCTGGGAATTCAGAAGTAAGTGGTTTAGCTTCTCTGCAGGGTCTCTGAAGGTCCATTTCGAAGAGTGAAGCAATAGCTACTATAGGGCAAAAAATGAATGGGACAGGGACCAAAGAATGTTTTCAGAAAAAGAAAATGCTTGTCAAACATCTAAATGTTTTAAACCACTAACAGTAAGAGTAATGCTTATTAAAATAATATTTTGTATCATTCCCATTAAATTGGCCAATGTAGAAAAAAGATGACATTAGTCTCCATGTAGTATCAGAGACATATGGATTTGGGGCAGCCATTTCACAAAGCCTTTTGTTTGGATATAAGTACAAAAAGTCACTAATTTGTGTATACCTTTTGACCCTACTTAGGGAAAGAATTCAGATTTATAAGTTATAAATAAGTGCTTGCTTTGTGTTAGGTATTGTGGTTGGTGCTAAGGATACAAAGGCTTTTACCAAGATAAGAAAACCTAAACAAACTTCAGCCCTCCTAAACAGTTCCTGCCCTTCAGAAGCTACTGGCAGAAAGGGAGACATATATGTATGATGTGCACATAAATGGAAAGGTGAACAAGATCTATTCAGAGGAATATGAGAAGAGCTGAGATAATGAAGTGGAGCCAATTAATGATGTAATGTTTATGTTATGTGTGTGATTATGTTTACTATAGTAATACATTAAAAACCAGATGATCTTGCAATGGATTATCATGGTTCCTGAGAACATAGGATATGATACACATTGCTCTTAGATGGGGAGACAACATGTATTGAATGGTTGCCAAATTTCAGAATATATGAATGTGAAAATTGAAGAATACTTGTTGATGATGGTCAAAAACTGAACTCAGTATGAAGTTCTGGAAATGTCCTTAGATAAGAGCCACCAGGATTTGAATTACATGGTAAAAGTTTATTAGTTTGAACTTCAAAAGTTTGGAAGTGGCAATGGGTTTGCAGATGGTTTTTAGTTTTGTTTTTTTCTCTACCTTATCTCTGAAAAGTTTTTATATTAAGACAAGTCTTCTTTGGTGACTTGGACCAATTGATTACAGGTTTAATGACAGAAGGCCAGGCTGCTGTTTCTGGTCTGTGAGTCAAGAGGAGATTGGTGGTAACCCTACTTAAGTATCCTCTTGGAGCTTTGCTCTGCCAGTCCTTTAGCAAGAGTGGCTTTTTCTTGAGCCTGGGCAACCCTGCTACTAGTGTAGATGACAGGCCACTGGAGTTCTTTTGGGACTGTGCCTGACATGCTTTTCTTGACAACCTCTAGGGGGTGTTGGTTGTCTTTTTTTTTTTTTTTTTTTTTTTTCTGAGCCCTTGCTATATGACCAGTTAGCTTATTCTTCTGGCTAAACAGGCGCTCTCTGGCATTTGTCATGTCATTTTTATAGTTGCCATCCTTGACTTTTGCAGCTTCCATTCATATTCTCCATGAATGTTTCTATTGATTTATAGGTTACCTGTAATTTGGTCTTCTGAGTCTGTGATGTGTGTTCCATGAATCACAGCTTTCTAACTTCACTGAAAGTTGGGTGTTAAAAATGGAGCTTTTGTGTCAGGTAGCATCTGGATTCATTCAAAGCCCTTTATGGATTCTGAAATGAAATCCAGCGAGACCCTGTTCTCTTATTCAGCTGTATCCAGTATTTTGCCTCACTGTTTTGCTTGTCCAAGGTACATTTACAATTTGATGCTTGCTATAATCTACACAATATGCATTCTTCTTCTACCTCTCCTCCTCCCCCATATTAGCTGGTTTACCATGTTGATTCTTTTTTTTTTTTTTTTTGAAATGATTTAGTTTTGAGACCCATATGTGGTGTTATCTGGAAAAAAATACCTAAGAAACCTGACTTTTGCAAGAAATATTTTACATGATACATGTATCTGCCATGATAGTGCTGAACATATGTGGTGAACATATCAATGTACTATATGTATCTTTTTTTTCTGTGCCTTTTTTGATATTGATAATGTATACTACTGCATAAGATACCTTTAGTTATAGCCATATAAGAAATATTTATGATTTTCAAAAACCAAGCACAGCAGGAAATTGTATCAGTTGCACTTCTGAGTAAGTTGTTTGACTGGGAAAAGAAAATTGTCTGTTCCTTTTGAATTTGTGCATAGATCAATCTCACAGATATTCTGGAGATGAAAAACATGATTGCCCCCTTCAAGTGTGTGTTTTGTGCAGTACTTCTAATTCTTGGAAAAGATTCATGACATACAGCTGTTGTGTCTCTCAATAACACGGACTTTTGACTTTTTTTCATTTTTGGTTCAGACCAATTGTCTACATTTGGATATTGACCTCTCTGGGTGTCTACTTCATCATCAATCTGTGTGTTGAGTTTGTTTGATGAAAAGTCAGATTTTTGTAGAATTTCTCTTTTGTTATTGTTGTTTCAGTTGTGTCTGACTTTGTGATCCCCCTTGGGGTCATCTTGGCAAAAATAATTACAGTGACTTGCTGTTTCTTTCTACCACTCATTTTATAGAAGATGAAACAAGAGGCTCACATAGTTAGGAAATGTGTGAGACTGCCTGACTCCAGGCAACTTTAGCCACTACACCACCTAAAGGCTCTTTTGTTGTTTGTTTTTCAGTCCATGAGAAATTAGCAATTTTGTTTCCATTTGCAAATTAGAAAGTCCTATCATGCTTCTGTACTAGATGAATTGGCTTTAGTTTGCAGTCTATTTAAAATGAAGTTTCTTACTAGAAATATGCAGATAACTTTTAACAAAAAAACTCTAGAAAAAAACCCTGTAAATCACAATTTTACATGAATGCCTACTGTTACTCATATATATTGAATATAGGTATATATTTTTGATAGCCTCAGCTTTTTCACTGTATGAATGGTAACTTTTTTTTATAATACTACATTTCTTTCTCTTAATATGAGCCATCCTCAATAATAAAAATAATGAGTTTTTAATCAGTCAATTTGGAGACTAGCTTTTGTTACTTGTCTAATGTCATTAGCTATCTGTAAAAGGTTATATCATCCTGTGGATAGCTCAGTTAATGTTCATTTATTTCTTTGGATTATTGAGAAAATAGAACTTTCAGATGAAAGGGAAATAGCAGTTAAAAGTTTAGACTAATTGATCTGGATGTAGAAATATTTGTATGGGTTTTAAAATAAAAGTAGCCTTCAGCATATAAGGGAATTTGTATTATGAATGTATCAAGGAAATCAGAATTTCCAATGAAAGTAAGATAAACTTGATAGTAATAAAAGTTTTTCAAAAAGGAAATGAAAATAATGATAGTTTCAGTTTTGAAGTCTGGCAGAAGCAGGCAGTAAGGTAATTTTTGGTTTTAAAAATTTGAGCATATGTTTAACATTAAAATAAACATTTTTTTAAGGGCCAATGGCCTTGTTTCAAGTAGGCCCATTGCATGTGTCAAACCTGGTAAATCTTTCATTCATAGTTAGGGGTCATGGATGAATACATTCTCTTTGATGATGATATGGTTGGCCAGGGAAATGTGCGTAGAAGCCAAGAAAATTAGAGAAAGCTAACTTTGAGATAAGATTTTTTTTAAAATAGCCTTTATTTGTAAATATTTTCAGAATTTTATGAAAGTCTAAAAACTTAAGGAGTTGATAAAATTAGGTAAGATTTCTCCCTTCCTCTTCCCTTTATAGAAGCCGTATGTAGTTTTTGCTCCAATTGTTTGTACGTGGTGATTTTACTTCATTTAAAAAAAAAATGATCTTACTAGCCTAGACAGAATGAAAGTGATTGCTTATTTTAGGGCTATGAGTTACTGTGTTTATTCATTAATGATCTGTCGTGGTTATATTTTATGATGACTGGTAATACATTTTGATCAGCTATTAACTAATTTCACTTTTCCTTGATTTCCTTAAAACTTTCATGATTTCCTTAAAACTTTCAAAGCAAAGTCATCTGGTTCTAGCGATTTATCAATACTTCATCTAGAAAAGCTTATGTATTTGGCATTGTCTCATCTAGAGCCTTCAACCCATATGCTTCCAAAAAAAAAAAAAAAATCCAGTTTGAGAATTGGGGGGGGGACCCAAACCCTTTTTCCACTGAATCCATAATTTCTTGAAAGTTTATCTTAGAAAAGCCTTTGACAAAATCCAACACCCTTTCCTATTAAAAACACTAGAGAGTATAGGAATAAATGGGCTTTTCCTTAAAATGATCAGTAGCATCTATTTAAAACCATCAGCAAGCATCATATGTAATGGAGACAAACTAAAACCATTCCCAATAAGATCAGGAGTGAAACAAGGCTGCCCACTGTCACCATTACTATTTAATATTGTATTAGAAATGTTAGCTTTAGCAATAAGAGAAGAAAAAGAGATAAAAGGAATCAGAGTAGGTAATGAGGAAACCAATTTATCACTCTTTGCAGATGACATGATGGTATACTTAGAGAACCCTAGAGACTCAACTAAAAAACTACTAGAAACAATTCACAACTTTAGCAAAGTTGCAGGATTCAAAATTAATCCACATAAGTCATCAGCATTTTTATATATTACCAACAAAATTCAGCAGCAAGAGATACAAAAAGAAATTCCATTCCACAACAGATGATAGAATAAAATATTTGGGAATCTATCTGCCAAGGAAAAGTCAGAAACTATATGAACTAAACTACAAAACACTTTCCACACAAATAAAATCAGACCTAATCAGTTGGAAAAATATTAAGTGCTCATGGGTAGGCAGAGCGAACATAATAAAAATGACAATACTACCCAAACTAATCTACTTATTTAGTGCCATACCAATCAAACTCCCAAGAAATTATTTTACAGATCTAGAAAAAATAGTAGCAAAGTTCATTTGGAAGAACAAAAGGTCAAGGATTTCAAGGGGATTAATGAAAAAAAAGGCTGATGATGGTGGCCTTGCTGTACCAGATCTAAAACTATATTATAAAGCAGCGGTCATCAAAACCGTTTGGTACTGGATAAGAAATAGAGCAGTGGATCAGTGGCACAGGATAGGTTATCAGGACAACCTAGGCATTAACCTTAACAATCTAGTGTTCGATAAACCCAAAGAACACAGCTTTTGGGATAAATACTCTCTATTTGGCAAAAACTGCTGGGAAAATCGGAAACTAGTGTGGAAGAAATTAGGGCTTGACCCATACCTAACACCACATACCAAGATAAGATCTAAATGGGTTCATGATCTAGATATAAAGAGGGACTTTGTAAGCAAATTAGAGGAACGTAATATAGTTTATCTCTCAGACCTGTGGAGGTGGAACAAATTTATGTCCAAAGAAGACTTGGAACTCCTAATTGAACACCAGATGGATAATTTTGACTATATTAAGTTAAAAAGTTTCTGTACAAACAAAACAAATGCAGACAAGATTAGGAGGGAAGCATCTAATTGGGAAATCATCTTTACATTTAATGGTTCTGATAAAGGCCTCATTTCTAAAATATATAGAGAATTGTCTCATATATATAAGAATTCAAGCCACTCTTCAATAGATAAATGGTCAAGGGATATGAACAGACAATTTTCAGATGATGAAATTAAAACCATCTCTAGTCATATGAAAGAAAAGTTGCTCCAAATCACTATTGATCAGAGAAATGCAAATTAAGACAACTCTGAGATACCACTACACACCTGTCAGATTGGCTAAAATGACAGGAAAAGATAACGATGAATGTTGGAGGGGATGTGGGAGGGCTGGGACACTAATACATTGTTGGTGGAACTGTGAACGGATCCAACCATTCTGGAGAGCAATTTGGAACTATGCTCAAAGAGTTATCAAACTGTGCATACCCTTTGACCCAGCAGTGTTTCTACTGGGCCTATATCCCAAAGAGATCTTAGAGGAGGGAAAGGGACCCACATGTGCAAGAATGTTTGTGGCAGCCCTTTTTGTAGTGGCTAGAAACTGGAAACTGAAGGGATGCCCATCAATTGGAGAATGGCTGAATAAATTATGGTATATGAGTGTTATGGAATATTATTGTTCTGTAAGAAACGATCAGCAGGATGATTTCAGAGAGGCCTGAAGAGACTTGCATGAACTGATGCTAAGTGAAATGAGCAGAACCAGGAGATCATCATACACAGCAACAACAGTATTACATGATGGTCAATTCTGATGGACATGGCTCTATGCAATAAAGAATTGTCTCAAACCAGTTCCAGTTGTTCACTGAAGAAAACCATATACACCCAGAAAGAGGGATATGAAATATGGACCACAATGTAACATTTTCATGATCTCTATTGACATTTGCTTGCATTGTGTTGCCTTTCTCTGATTCTTTTTTTTTTTTTGTAGATAGGATTTTTCTTGCATAACTTCTCAAGCATTTCAACATTATTAACATGTAGTGGACTTCCTGCCATCTGGGGGAGGGGAGGGGACTGGGGGTAAAATTTGTATTGGAAAGCTTTGTAAAGATCAAGGTTGGGGAACTACCCATACATATGTTATACAAATAAAAAGCTTAAAAAAAAAAAAAAAAAGAAAGTTTATCTTAGATACCCAATTCCTTTTCTCATCTCCCTAATTGTTTATGCTCTCTTAAGTGCTGAAGTTGGAACCAGGAAGATCTGAATTCTTAGTAACTGTGAACTCAGGCAGATTGTATGCTTCAGTTCCCTTATCTGTAAATTAAAAAATTGAACTTGATTGTCTTTTCTTTTCTTTCTTTTTTTTTCTTTTTTCTTTGCAAAATTGATTGTCTTTTCTAAGTAGCCACCAACTCTCTCTTTATAACTCATTTTAGAATGTTCATGGCTAATACTTGCTGATCTCTAGTTTGTTGACTATATAATCTCTTTACTTTTTTGAAAATTGGACAATATTTGCTCTTCTCTTAGGCCTGAGGTACAAATTCTCATTTTCTTCAGTCTTTGAGCTATCGCTAACAGAAGCTTACCAATTATCCCAACTGCCCCTTCTTTCAGGACTTGAATTCATGAGGAGCAACTAAGAGCACTGTTATTTTCTCTTTTCTTATCTTGGCTATTTCCTCTATATTAACCATCCCTTATAGGGTTTTGCTGTGTTTGCCTTATTCCCCAAGGCACTCACTATTTGTCTTTATCTGGGAAGTGAAAGTACTTGAGGAATTCTCCTTTATATTGTATTTTACCAGAGAGGATGAAGAAAGGATGGAAGAAAAAGAATCTGGGTATATCGGAAAGAATCAAAATTAAGGCCAAAAACATGACAAGTAAAAGAATGAAATCAAGAATAAAAGGAGAAAATAGCTTCTTCACTGGAGCCAGATAGTAAATATGAAGGTCTGTTCTAAAAAGAGGGAAGGGTTTTTTCCTGGGCTTGCAAAAAGGAGGGAAGAGCCTCATCATCTTTCAAATAAGCAGCAAGTTGCCAAACTTGACAGATCCTAACAAGCTAGATAAACTGCTATGAGCATTTCTTGTCAGTTTCCACTGCTTGATCTTTATTGTATCTAGACTTTAAGGGAGAGAAATGTTATTCCAAGTTAGTTCTCCATCCAATATGAAATCTTTTAAGATTAATATAGTGAATAGTTATCTCTCTCCCAAGTTACTTCCCTAGATTCTCACTTTCCTTTAGCTCTGTGGTTCTGACCTTACCAGTAGAATATATACAGATTTCATTTAGTTAGCCCCACACACAAATCCCAGAAAGTTTTTATCAGGGTAAATGCCATGTGTGACCACAAAGGTGAGAGTTGTAAGATCTCATTAGAATTCTTAAAGTACATTAGAAATTTTGCTTTAATAAGACTATAATATTGGGCCTCCAAAATATCACAAGCTTGAAGGATTCACAGGCACCTTGTGTACATTACCTATGCAATGTTTCTAATGTTTCTATAAGTATATTTTTTATTAAAGCTTTTTATTTTTTAAAACATATGCATAAATAATTCTGCAACATCAGCCCTTGCAAAAACTGTGTTCCAGTTTTTCCCCCCTTCCCCCACCCCCCATGGCAAAATAGTCCAATATGTGTTAAATTCAGTATATGCATACGTGGTTTTCTTTTTCTTTTTTCTTTTTTTTTCTTTATTAAAGCTTTTTGTTTACAGAATATATGAGTAATTTTTCAACATTGACCTTTGCAAAACTTAGAAGTATATTTAACAGTAACTGTTCTTCAGGTGAGTACTTTGTTTCTTGGAATTGTCTTGGTGACAAATTAGATGCTAATTTGAAGAATGTAGCCATCTTGCTCCTTTCTACATTCCTGCGTTTACTGACACCCAGAAGAAGAAATGAGTAATGATGTTTAGTAACTTATTGATGAAAAGTCATACAATAATATATGGAACTGATGTGGTTAATAGATAGTTGGGCTGTCTTCCTGGAATATTTATTTGAAACATGAAGAACTTAACTGAAACTTACTAGATCTGTCAAGATTTGTCTGATTTGCATTGGGAGAAATAATTGACCCAGAAGAAACCTAGACTGCATTTTTAATAAATTTAAGTTCATCAGCTGATTTTAGCTTAAAGGTAAGTTTTCTTTTTTTTAGTGGCATGATAGAAGGCCCTGTCCTTGTACCTCTTCAGGTATATTTTATCGATGACTTTGATAAAAACATAGAAGACATTTTAATCAAATTTTTGGATTACAGGAAAATGGGAGGGGATAGCTAATTAATTTTTTTTCTGTGATAGTATTCCAACTTTGTGGCCCAGATTGTATCAAAAGTTAATCTGAAATACTTAATACTAGAGTCCTTTGATTACTTAAACATTGTATATTTAAAGTAACAACAAACCCAATTCCTCCATCTCTGTCATCTTTCTTTTCACTTGTGTCTTTTTGCTCTCCATGTGTTAGTCTTATAATATTTCTTGCTATTTCCTTCTCCTTGGCTACTTACTAGTCTCTGCCCTCTGAGAATTCTGATGCAATATAATTTTGTGTGTGTGTGTGTGTGTGTGTTTATACATAATTTAATGCAAACTTTGTGACTGAGACTTTGTAGTTTGCTGATATGGTACCTTACTCAGTGTACTATGTGAGGTCCTTTTTAAAAAATAGATTGTGGGTACCATTTACTTGAGGCAAAGGGAAAAGCCTAAATCTTACACCTCATCACCTTTTTATGTCACCTTATGACTCTTTGAAGTTTTTACTCCTATCAAAATTAGAAAGAGACTGTCCTACAGGTACTGCCACTATTAGTAGTTGATCTACTATAATTCAAATATGCTTCTTGACAAAGTTTACAGATTCCTACTATTTTCACTCTCTTATTATTCCTTTATTATGAAAATCTTACCATTGGTCTTTGGTAATAACATATGGCAATGAATAATCAAAATTGTGTTATATAAAAGGCAGTAGAAAAACTCATTTTAAATGAAAATTGGCTTCTGTAAAGGAGACAATTCTTTGTTGGTGGCACATTGTATGAGCCTCTTCTGGAATAGATAATATTGGAAAAGAGTCACAATAAATGAGAAAGTGTGGATAGTCGTAATCTACTCTCTTAGCAGATGTGATATTTTAAAAAAAAAGTGATGTAGTCATTCAAATATTTTAAAGTATTACAAACTTCAAAAAACTTCCATAGCTTTACAAAAAAAAGCCCACAACAAACTAATGTTAAACTATGTCTGCCACTTTAACCTCATTATTTATGTATGTGTGTATATATATATATGTGTATGTTTGTTTTTACATGTTGTAATCAATAAATACATTCTATCTTGTGCATTGATTCTACCCTCCTCCCCCATTTGTGGCCATTTTTACGTAAGCATTTTGTTTGTTCTCTTAGTTCACATAATTACATGTAGTATTAGACAGATAATAGAAATCAATGGTTTTAAATATCATAGTTTTCTTATAATTGAACATTTGCTTTTCCATGTTTGACTGTTAAAATACAATACACATCTTTAATGATGAGATGATAGGAGATACTTGGGAAGATTTTGGAACTAAAGTTGGTATCTCTTTTGTATAGCACTACCAGATACCTATTGTCTATTGACAATCCATATGTGCTCTACTTCTCCACAAGTTTCTTGAAAGTTTCAAGCCTTCTCAAATTTGGAAAACTGTTTATTGTAGTTCTCTGATCAGAGAACTCAGTTTCCTCATCTGTTTAATAAGAGATATTGTCTTTATGACCTCTAAAATTGATTATTTAATTTTGTTCCATAGCAGCATGTTATATCATGCTTTTGGCAGTTTTTTAATCTTGGGATATATTTTGCTTGAAACTAAATGTTTGCCACAGTGGTTGTCACAGTTACCTTTGTTTTAATATGGGAACTGGGCTTTACAAATTGTTTTGATAATCAAATTATTTTTATAATTATCTGGAGTCTTGTGTAGTAGAAATTAGGAATCCTAGAAGGGCTTTCCCTTTTTCTATTATGCATTCTAAGCTAAATCGATATGCCACTAAATTGAATATCTCAATTATTTAAGCTCATGCAACATTTTTCTGTATTTATAAATGTAGGAAATAAAAATGTGCTGATTGGTATGTGCATGGCAATGTTGACAGCTAGATGGCGCAGTACACAGAACACTAGGCCATATGGAAGACCCAATTTAAATTCTTTTTCTGACATGGCTTTGTGATCCTGGGCATGTCACTTACCCATTTACCTCAGTTTTATTTGCTGTAAAATGTGAATAATAATAGCACTTACCTCTCAGGGTTGTAATGAGTATCAACAGACACAATTGTAAAATGTTTATATGGGGCCTGATAACCAGTGGGTACCATATAAATATTAGCTACTATTATTGTTTGAAAAACATTCCCTGTTAATACTAATAATGAAGAGAAAAACTTTTTTAAAAAATGTAGCATAATTCTGGCATTACAATTGTAAATCTGATTTAGAGAATGAAGGAATATTAACAAACTCATCCTCATATTACAAATGAACAAACTTGAGACAGATGGGATGACTTGTCTAATAGAGAATTATACTGAGATAGTAGTGAACCCAAGGTTTTTTTTTACTTTAAATTTTGGATTCTGCACGTTTTCATCGATTGTTAAGTTTCCCTTTCTCTTCCCCGGTACTCCTTCCTCCCTAAACTCCAAATGCCTATACTTCTCTTCCTCCTCATCCCTATCTGTTGGCTTCTCAGGTTACATTCAAGGCCCAGGTCAAATTCCACCTTTTGTAATGAATCTTTGATGAACCCCCTTAATGCTAGTGACTTCCCCCTCTTGATTATCTCCAGTTTATCTTGTATAGTTCTCATTTATTCGGAATTATTTGCATATTCTCTCTCCCATTAGGATTGTTGTTTGCTTTTTTTGTGTCTCCTACACTTAACTTAGCACAGTGTTGTTGAAGGGCTTTTTTCAATTTTTTTTTCTTTTTTGTAGTTTTGGTTGCCATTTAGAAGGTACTAATTTGTACAGAGTGTCTACTGGTTATCCTTTGCCTTATCATCTTGGGACCAGCCCATCTTTTAAAACACACACACATACACACACTCTCTCTCTCTCTCTCTCTCTCTCTCTCTCTCTCTCTCTCTCTCTCTTTTTCTCTCTCTTTTTCTCTCTTTGTGTGTGTGTGTGTGTGTGTGTGTTTCTCTGTTTCTCTCTCTCTCTCTCTTTCTCATTGTACGCACAGACATACAGACTAGATCTAGATTCCCTAGATTCTCCCTAGGCAATTCTTCAGATTTTTTTTTTAAGTCTTTTCCCTTTCATATTAAGTCCTGGGCTGGCACTATTTGAGTTTTTGTGACAGAGTTGAGTTTTAACATAATTCATTTGCCCTTTTTGTACCCTTGCCAGGATAGAAATAAATTAGGATGTTCAGAATTATTAATAAAATGTTGATTTGATAGAAACGACCACATGTGGCCCTGATGAACACTTTTTGTTTTTATTGTCTACTACTTTTCATATTTTGAGATTCCTATCTAATGAGGGACTATGCATGTCAATTATAGTGACAGTTGTGAGTCCTGAGTCTTATATCTCCTGCAGCAACTTAAATGATGTTAAGAATTCTTTCCCTCCTTTCCCTATTTTACATTATATCTTCAAATGACTTCTATGGTATTTACTGCATTGTGACAAGAAATGGCATTAACTCAATTGTAATTCTGCACACTTAAGAATGGAATATAAAACCCTTTTAAATCTCTCTATAATAATTTATTAAGCACTTATTATTTGCCAGACACTTTATTTATAAGCCCTAGAAGCAAATTAAAGGATCAGTCTGAGATTTCAGGGTAATGAATAAAGACTTTTTATAGAAAGTAAACTGATTTAGTTATGTATTGATAACACAAATTAGATTTTTTTGCAGCAAAACTTAGGTAAGACTTCAATTGTCTATTGGTAAAGTCCTTTCTTTCCAAACTAGCAAGAAATACAAATTTTAGTACCTTTGGCCCCTGAAATCTAGTCATTCAGCTGTAGTCTTACTTTGAGGTCTGTTAATTTAATTAGAATTGTCTTTTTTATTACATTAATTCTGCCTACACATTAGCAGTTGATATTTTTCCAATCCTTTAGATCTGACTGTATTTGTGGGAAAAGTGTTTTGTTGTTGTATTCATATTGTTATTGGTATTGCCTTGGCAGGTAGACTCCCAAATATTTTATTGTCTAGGATTATTTTAAAGGGAATTTTCTTTTTTTCTCTTGCTGATGGGCTTTATTGATCATTTAAAGAAATGCTGGCAATTTGGAAAGACTCCTTCATTTACTTTTTATATAATAGAGTTTATATAATAGAGAAATTGTTTGGTAGAATTCATTTGTAAATCAATTTTGCCTTGGAGATTTTTCTTAGGGAATTGATGGCTTATTTATTTTCTTTTTCTAAAATGGGATTATAAGTATTTTGTTCTGTTACACTGGGCAGTTTGTGTTTTTGTAAATATTCATTCATTTCACTTAGGTTGTATATTAGCATATAATTGGACAAAATAGTTCCTCTTTAATTTCTCCTTCATTGGTAGTGAATTCACCCCTTTCATTTTTGATTCTAATATTTGGTTTTCTTCTAGACCAATTAACCAAAGATTTATGTATTTTATTATTATTTTTTTTTTCACAAAAGCAGCTCTTAGTTTTAATCAATAGTTCAATAGTTTCCTTATTTCAATTTTGTTAATCCTTTGATTTTTAGAATTTCATATTTGGTATTTACATAGCAATTAAGAATTTTTTCTTTTTCTAGCTTTTTTAGAATATTTCTTAGTTCTATGCTAAATTGCACCTTTTCTTCTGTCATCACCTATTATCAATGAATTATTAGTATCAAGTTATTAAGCAGTACATAATATGTGTCATGCATCATGCAAAGCTTTGGTGATAAAATTCTTGTCCTCAAAGACTACTTTTTTTTTTTTTAAAGCTTTTTATTTGCAAAGCATATGCATAGGTAATTTTTCAACATTGATCCTTACAAAGCTTTCTGTTAGAAATTTTTCTCTCCTACCCCCCACCCTCTGCCCTAGATGGCAGGAAGTCTAATACATGTTAATTATGTTAAAATATTTGACAGATCGAATATGTGTATACATATTTTTACAGTTATCTTGCTGTACAGGGAAAAAAACAAACAAACCCGAGAAGGAAAACATAATGCAAGCAAACATCAATAGAAAGTGTGAAAATGCTATGTTGTGGTCCACACTCAGATCCCACAGGCCTCTCCCTGGGTGTATATGGTTTTCTTCATCACTGAACAACTGGAATTGGTTTGAAACCTCTCATTATTGAAGAGAACCATGTCCTTTAGAATTGATCATATATAGTCTCATTGTTGCCATGTACATTGATCTCCTGGTTCTGCTGATTTCACTCAGCATCAGTTCATGTAGGTCTCTCCAGGTCTCTCTGAAATCATCCTGCTGGTCGTTTCTTACAGAACAATAATATTCTATAACATTTATATATCATAATTTATTCAGCCATTCTCTAATTGATGGGCATCCATTCAGTTTCCAGTTTCTAGCCACTACAAAAAGGGCTGCCAGAAACATTCTTGCACATGTTGGGTCCCTTTCCTTCCTTTAAGATATCTTTGGGAAATAGGCCCAATAGAAACACTGGTGGATCAAAGTGTATGCACAGTTTGATAAATTTTGAGCATAGTTCCAAATTGCTCTCCAGAATGGTTGGCTTCCTTCACAGTTCCATCAACAATGTATCAGTATCCCAGTTTTCCCACATCCCCTCCAACATTCGTCATCTTTTCCTGTCATTTTAGCTAATTTGACAGGTGTGTAGTGGTATCTCAGAGTTAAGACTACATTCTGTTGAGGCAGACAGAATTTTATACATAAAATACACACACTGATTGGGGGGCACTTTTGGTGGAGAGCCGAAAAGGCTTCATGTAGCCTCAGTTTGAAGAACTAACCAAATCCAAGAGACAAAGATCAATATTATGAACTTTCCAAACAATAAGTGCAACCATTAGAAAGGTTTACAGGTGCCACATGGAGTGCTATGTTATGTATAAGGAACAATATGGCAGCAAGCTCAACTGGGCCTTAGTATTTGAAGGGCAGTAGTAAAACTAGAATGTTGGTTTGAAGCCAGATTGTGAAATGATCTTAGCCAAGCATGATATATTTGATTCCCGATGTGGAAAGTGGCGAGAAGAGGACAATTGTGAGAGATACTGTGGAGATGGAAATAAGATTAATAATAACTTATTGGATATGTGGTGTGAATGCAAATGAAGTGTTAAGAAAGACACTGAGATTGTGGATATGGGTGACTGGAAGGATTGGTGGTGTTGGAAATAGGGAAGTTTAGGTGAAGGGCATGGTTTTGGAAAAAAGAGGATGTGTTCTATTTTGGACATATGATGTCTTTAGGAGAACTAATTCAAAATGTAGAGCAGTTAAGTGTTGTGGGCCTGGTGAGATTATCAAATGAAAGTGCATAAGAACAAGAAAAGAGGAGGTCCCCAGATTTAAATACATAAGAAGTATACTAAAAATTAGGTGGTATGATATGGATTATGATCCACCAAAAAAGACTTAAGGAGGAAGCAGAGAGACAGGAGGAAAAAAGAGATACGTGTTGTAAAAATTTAAGAGATGAGAGAGTATCTAAGGGAGGTTAAGGTGGTCAGCAGAATCAAATGTTACAAAAAAGTTGAGAAAAGACTATTAGGTAGTTAAAAGAAATCACCAGTAACTTTTTGATAGCATGTTGTATTTTCCAACTTTGTTGTGCTCTACCTTGTATTTTTCTATGTGTATGTATTGTTAATGGGATTATAAAACTAAAGGAAGGGGTTGTGACTTTGACATTTTATTTAGTATCTAGCATTAAATTCAAAACTGATTTTTTACACAGGACATATTCTTACTATAAAAGTTGATCTGATGTTTGATGTTATTTTATTTTATTATTTTTTTTATTAAAGCTTTTCATTTGGAAAACATGCATAGGTAATTTTTCATCATTGACCCTTACAAAGCTTTCTGCTACAAATTTTTCTCTCCTTCCCCCAACCCCCTTCCCTAGATGGCAGGAAGTCTAATAGATGTTAATTATGTTAAAATACTTGACATAGAATACGTGTATACATATTTATACAGTTATCTTGCTGTACAAGAAAAAATGGATCTATAAGAAAAACAATCTGAGAAGGAAAACATAATGTAAGCAAACATCAATAGAAAGAGTGAAAAAGCTATGTTGTGGTCGACCCTCAGATCCCACAGTCTTCTCCCTGGGTGTATATGGCTTTCTTCATCACTGAACAACTGGAACTGGTTTGAAGCATCTCATTGTTGAAGAGAGCCATGTCCATCAGAGCTGATCATCATATAGTCTTCTTGCTGTGAATATTGATCTCCTGGTTCTGCTCATTTCACTTATCATCAGTTCATGCAAGTCTCTCCAGGCCTCTCTGAAATCATCCTGCTGGTTGTTTCTTACAGAACAGTAATATTCCATGACATTCAGACACCATAGTTTATTCAGCCATTCTCCAATTGATGGGCATTCATTCAGTTTCCAGTTTCTTGCCACTACACAAAGGCCTGCCACAAACATTGTTGCACATGTAAGTCCCTTTCCTTCCTTTAAGATCTCTTTGGGATATAAGCCCAATAGAAACACTGGTGGGTCAAAGGGTATGCACAGTTTGATAACTTTTTGGGCATAGTTCCAAATTGCTCTGCAGAATGGTTGGTTCTGTTCACAGTTCCACCAAGAATGTTTGATGTTATTTTATATGTTTGGGTTTAGTAGACTAGCATTTCATTGGCTATTTATTTTTTTCTTGATATTTTTCTTTATTAAAACTTTTTATTTGCAAAACATATGTATGGGTAATTTTTCAACATTGACCCTTACAGAGCTTTCTGTTAACAAATTTTACCCCCTTAGTCCCCTCCCCTCTTCTAGATGGCAGGAAGTCTACTACATGTTAATTACGTTAAAATATTTGACAAATCGAATGTGTATACATATTTTTACAGTTATCTTGCTGTGCAAGGAAAGTCGGATCTACAAGAAAAAAGAATCTGAGAAGGGAAACATAATGCAAGTCATCATAGAGAGAGAGCATGAAAATGTTATGTTGTGGTCCACATTTCATATCCCACTCTCTGGGTGCATATGGCTTTCTTCACTGAACAATTGGAACTGGTTTGAAACATTTCATTGGTGAAGAGAGCCATGTCCATCAGAATTGATCATTATATAGTCTTGTTGTTGCCATGTATAATGATCTCCTGGTTCTGCTCATTTCACTCAGGATCAGTTCATGCAAGTCTCTCCAGGCCTCTCTGAAATCATCCTGCTGGTTGTTTCTTACAGAACAGTAATATTCCATGACATTCAGACACCATAGTTTATTCAGCCATTCCCCAGTTGATGGGCATCCATTCAGTTTCCAGTTTCTAGCCACTACAAAAAGGGCTGCCACAAACATTTTTGCACATGTGGATCCCTTTCTTGCCTTTAAGAAATCTCTGGGATATAGGCTCAATAGAAACACTGGTGGGTCAAAGGGTATGCACAGTTTGATAACTTTTTGAACAGAGTTCCAAATTGCTCTCCAGAATGGTTGGATCTGTTCACAGTTCCACCAACAATGTTTGATGTTATTTTATATGTTTGGGTTTAGTAGACTAGCATTTCATTGGCTATTTATTTTTTTCTTGTTTTTTTTTTCTTGTTTTCTGACACCGGTCTACCTGCCACTTAACATTTTCATGATACTATGGGCCATTTGGTTAGGTTTATATAAGCATAGACAACTTAGTCTATTGTTGGACAGGATTTAGATATTCACCAATTACTAACTTTTTGAACTAATATTTAAATACTTAAAAAGTTCTGTTATCTCTTTAAATAGGGACTTCATGTTTTGGGAATAAAAATTACTTAATGATTATCAGTTAATTGCAAAAAAATGTCTAAATTGGTTAGTTTTGTGGATGATACCACCATTCTTTCAGTTTTGAATACATCATTTGTCAAATCTTGTTCATTTTGCCTCCTCAGTATCTCCTATTTTATCATCTGACTATTAACAGCAACTTCCCACGTGACTTCCCAGTTTCCTATCTTTTCTTTCTCCTGACCTCCACATGATTGCCAAAATGATAGTTCTGCAACATAGGTGTGACTATATTACCTCAACAGCTTGTTCAGGTAATTCCATTGGATTTTATTTAACGTATTCTCTATGCATTCAAGCCCAACTGAATTGGCTTTCTGAGGTGATGTAGCAATACAAATTTTTTTTGTAATATAAATTTTTTTTGGGTGCACTTAATTGCCCACATATTTCTTATTATGGAAAGAAAGCTCTTTGAGGGCAGGCACTATATCATCTTATCTTTTTTTGTATCCCTTGTACCTATTACCTAGTAGGTGTTTATTACTGATTAATTAAGATTCAGAGTGCATTATGCAATGTTGATTTAAGCACACATGATTTTCCATGTAGCTCTTTGTGTTTTCCTTTCTGTCTCCTTGGTCCAAATATTTCTATCTTCTCTTTTTTGTTCTCCTTAATATCTTTATTGCCTCATCTCATTTCTACCTTTCTTTACATGGGCTTATGACAACATGCTGGTTGTCATAGTTAGTCTGTGCTTATTTTATCATTCACTTCTAGATCTGCCCGTCTATTTTTTTTCCTACATTTTCCTACAATGCCCATATTTGAATGTCCAGAAACTTTCTAGTCTCTTGCTAATGGATTGGCAATGGATCTTCTAGTGGAAGAATTGAAAACGGTCAGCATGAGATGGTGGAATACCCTTATGGTTATATATTTTTTATATATAAGTTCTTTTATAACATAAAATTTGTTGTATAAGTTATTTTTTGTGAGTTAGCTTCTAATTGTGCCCCTTTTTCCCTCCTTGCTTATCTCCCAGGGAAGAAGAGGAACGTTTGAGAAATAAAATTCGTGCTGATCACGAGCGAGCTTTAGAAGAGGCAAAAGAGAAACTAAAGAAGTCTAGAGAGACAATACAAGCAGAAATCGAAACAGAGAAAAATAAAATAGCTCAGGAGATAAAGAAGAAAGAAACCAAGCCACTGCCACCAGTCCCTTTACCTAATCTCATAGGAATAAATGGTGGAGAACCTGAAGATGAAGACACCAGAGAAAAGAGGGAAAAAATTAAGGAGGTAAAGAGTTGAAATTTATACTGGGGAGTTAGTTGACATGTGTTTTGTATATTTTTGGATCAGTATTGTTTATGACTTTGTATGTTATATTCTTGTTTGAAGGGAAATCCCTAAGTTCTTCCAAAATCTCCTTGCTTACATTCTTGGGAAATTGTAAGTAGGATGGTTTCTTGTAATATTTATAGTAATATGAAAAGTTAATATTCTGTATTTTTATTGCTATTGCAGTCATTATTATATTATTTATGTTTTATGTTACTACATCATTCAGAAAACTATAATGTTTAATGACTAATTGAACATATCTAAAACTGTTTTCTTGTCATCATTTATCTAGGTATGTATTGAATATTGACTTTCAAGATGTAATAGAGAGTGATTGACATAGTGGATAGAGCACCAGCCCTGAAGTCAGGAGGACCTGAGTTCAAATCTGGCCTCAGACACTTAACACTTCCTAGTTGTGTGACCCTGGGCAAGTCACTTAACCCCAATAGCCTCACCCCCCCCCCCCAAAAAAAAAAAGAAAAAAAAAGTGATGGACACATGGTATCTAAGTAATTATAATCTAAAAAGATTTTATTTACCAAACTCCTCTTCCTCTTCTGTTAATTCTTTTTTCTGTGGTGATGACCCTGCTTTCTTAAACACAATTGAACACAAGCTTTAGCAACTCCTATCAATGTGGAAAGGCTTGGAATATGAACTTCTATTTTCTGAGGACCAGCTTAATTAAGTTCAGATAAACTTGTATCCACTTTGGATGTAAGATGATAATTTTTTTGATCACAATTACTCTGAAAGAAGGTCTGCTAAGTTATAGAGTAGCTGTAGTCTATAGTGGTGGAAAGAGTACTTACTAACATTGATATTATCATGGATTTTTCACACACACATGTGCACATGCACACAGCCACTCACACCCACCAACACACTTATCCATGTTTTTTACACATTGACAGTAAGCATTTATGAAGCTTATTTTTCTCTTATATTAATAACCAATTATTAAATTGGGATCCAGGCTTTTGTTTTTCTATTTCCTCATTTAGGACCTGGCCTTTTTAGGTCAGTCAACCAGTGTCTAAAAGCCAAAGCGGATAGTTGAGATTGTTCAAATCTTTCAGGAACATGCTTCTAGGCTTGGGCTGGACCCTAGCCAACTAGGAGACATTTATTTCTATTGAGAGTATAAATAAAATCTAATCTAGGTGAATTCCTGACCCAAATTATTAAACCAGTGTCCTGGTACCCCTGCATTGCAGTTTGGGATAACCCTGCTCATGAAGGAGAAGACCAAGCAGAATTGTCTTGATGGAGATGGATTCCTCTGTCCTCATCATTATAAGTGACTGAGTTTCATGATCAAGTCACATTCTCAGCAGGAGCCCCCCTTCTCATTTAAATGCCTAGCTGCTCATTAATTATAAACCAATCAGGATTGAATTTTACCTCTAAGGGCCACCTTCTTTTCTAAAAGTATATTAAATCATTCAATATCTCTGTTAGGGATTTTTAGTTGCTGAGAGAAAACCTGACCGTCAATTTGATTGTTAGCCAGCCTGATTAATAAATTGATTATTAATTACCCAGAAACTCCGTCTTTGGGGTTTTTCATTTGTAAAACAGATTTTTTAGTTAGAAAATGGAAGGGTATTTTCATGGGTGAATAATATCTTAATATTACTTTGAAATTAGGTGACCAACCCCCAAGAGTCCAAGGGCCACATTTTGAGAACTTTTGATCTAGAGAATGCTATCATTCAGTCATTCACAAATGTTGTTTTCTTTTTTTTTTGTCTTTCTCCCCATATTTTGTGCATCAGATCCCAATTAGTTGGTCTTCTGTCCTTTTTAAAACTAGAGACTGCGTCTTCAGTTTAGAGAACATCCACAGAATTAGAATTGAACAGTTTCCTTTAATCTTTGTTTTCATCAACTCCTTAAAATTGAGTAATTTATCCCTTTTAATTGTTACATCTTTTCCTTTATAGTTAAAAAATAAAATAAAACTCCAAGTTCTTTTAATCTTCCCTATTCAGAGTTGTGCTGTACTTCTGTATTCACCATCTCAAAAACATATCCTAAATATGTCACCGGCTGATCTCATTCCCACTCTTGGTGCATGATAGACTATTGCCTTCTTTCATAATTTCTTCCTAATTCTTTCCTAATGACTTTGTGTTTATTTATTATATATTTAGTAGATATTTGTATTTAGATATGTTGTCTCCTCCTATGGAATGACACCTTGAAACAGATTATGTCTTTGTTTCTTTAGTATCCCACCTATGTTTTGTGACATAGTAGTTACTTAACAAAGTGCTTGTTTGCTTGGCAGCTACCTGTTCTTGCTTCAGTCTTCTGTACTTGCCATATAAAATTGTTGTTGGTTTAAAAGTGTGAATTAATCATCCCCTGAATTTCCACATTGGTCTCTTTAGATACTTTCTTGTTTTCCTTTTCATTGAAATTGTTTAGGTTTTTCATGATAACTTCAGAAGCACATTTTTGTGACTTTCCTATTCTTCCTGGGATAACTTGCCTATGGTAAATGTTTAACTCATGTTTTCTTAAAACATTAAATTAAATATATAGCTTGATGGTTCAGTAGATTGTTGTCTTTGGAGTAAGGAAGATCTGATCCAGCCAGTCAGTAAGCATTGTGTTGTATGCTGGAGATATAAAAATAAGAATGAATAACACTATTATCATAGAGTTTACCTCTCTTGGGGGAAACCTTACATACTTGAAGTCAAGACCCAGCTAAAAATGCCAGCTCTATTACTTATAGCCTTTGGGATGCTGGGTAAAATAACTAATTATGTGAATTTCAATTTCATTTTCCATAAATCTCTGCAGGGTTGTATTAGAAGATTCCCAAACATCCTTCTAGCTCTAAATCCTATGATATTATTAACTCTACACAGATTGAAGTTTAATTTGTGTATTATTTAATATTCTTTACACACAGTCTTCTCTGTATTTTTGTCCTATTTTAGAGACTTACTTGTTTGTCCAGTCTGTGGAGAATAGAAGCTAGAATGGTAATTTGGGGGCAAAAAGTGCTGGCCTGGGAGTTAAAAGGCCCCAGTTGTTGCCAGTTACTTGGCCATTAGAAAGCTCTATGATCTTAAATTAATCATTTATCTGTGTAGGCTTTGATTTCCTCATTTCTAAGCTGAAGAATTTGGACAGAGTGATACAAAGTCTGTCTTCTTCCAGTATTAATATCCTGGGGCTATTGGATGACTGTACTCTGTATCATATTTGAACTTCCTGCCAGGTCCCAAGGTTTTTGACTGAATTGGCTAACATAATATTGTTTGTTGATGTTTTGTCATAATTTCCAACAAAATTCATTGACCCATCTGTTTTTGTGAATTTTTTTTACAAGGTATCAATTTTGAAGGAATGTTCACACAGCTACTATGTACTTGATATATAATTTTTTTTAATTGATGATTTGAATGAAGACTTTGAAATCATGCCCTTCAGATTTGTAGCTAAAATGAAGCCAAGAAGGATTTCTCATATGTTGACGACAGAATTGAGCTCTAAGAAGTCATTATAGGTTTGAATAATGAATTTTTAAAAATGAAATGTAAAAGACCTAGGGGTTTAAATAGTATATTTCGTAATAAATTTTGGATATTTTAAAAGAACTAAAACAAAAATCCATGCAATATTCAGGTGATGCTTATAGTTGCTATGGAGTATTGTGTTTACTTCAGACTGTCACTTTTTTAGGAGGCATGTTGATGAGCTTGAGGATGCTTACAGAAAAGCAACTGGAACAGTAAGGGATTTTTTATATATATATATATATATATATACATATACGTATATATGTATATATATATGTGTGTGTGTGTATATATATGTGTGTGTGTATATATATATATATACATATATATATATGTATATATATATATACATATATATATATATATGTATATATATATATATATATACACACACACAAAATGTAATATTTAGCTAGGTGAAAAGGAGACTTAGGGAAAAATGATTTTGGTTTTCCAGTGTTTGGAAGGTGGCTATAAAGAAGTAGGTTTGGTTATACTGTTTGGTTTCAGATGACAAGAGTTGGGATAAATGGGTCAAAATCAAAGGGAAACAGATTATGGCACAGCTTAAATAAGGGGGTGCTTCCCAAGAATCCCGAAATGGAAAAGGTTAACATTTCTTGTCACTAGCCTTTTATTTTAGAAATATATTCATTTTCATTCATTCAGTCATTCTGTATTTTTTGCTTTCCTTCCCTTTCTCCTCCCTCCCTCCTTTGTGTCTCTTCTTCCCTGAACGCTGGGGTCCCCTACCACCTTGCCTTTTTTTCTTTACATAGGCTTAGACATACAAATAAGATGGAGATCATCAGTTCCCTTCCTTTTGATGAAAAGAGGAGGATATCTTGACATCTGCCTTGGCCCTGCTTCTTAAGATCCATCCCTAAGGCCTTATCATCTCTCATATGTTTATACCCTAAATTCCCTTCTGCCTCTACTGTACTCTTAAATGACATAGGATAATTTTCTATATGTTCTGAAAGGAAAATTTGTTTTATGTATTGTGACTCTATTGGAAGATTTAGAGTAAGACCTTGAAGAGCCACTGCCTGAACGAGGAAATTTTTGGAGCAGTCAGCACTTCAAAACATCACAGAAGTCCCTTGTGTTCAGCCCCTTGTGGGCTTTGGAGGCCAGGGTCAAGAGTGAGTGAAGCAGAACTCTACTTTTAACCAGAACGAGCTCTGCTTGGTCTGAATAGCATTGTAAAAGATGAACCTCCCAGAATAAGCTGATAATTAGAATTCTTTCATGTTGCTTAACTCAGCCTTGGATATACTTTGTATCTTCCATCTTCCTCAGCCACCTTCCCTTCTGATTGGAGGGCTGGAGAGTAGAGAGCCCCAGAGTTTTCCTTAATAAAAGGCAGGGATTTCCCAGCCCATGGTGCTTTCCATTGGCAGCTCTGGTTGGTCTCAACTCCATGGAACAGGCTTTCTAGTTTCTTTTTGTATGTTGTGCCCCCTAGATTGTAAGCTCCTTGAGGCCAAGAACTGCTTTTCTTTTTCTTATTTGTATCAGTATTTAGCACAGTTTTTGACATAGAGGCGCTTAAGAAATGTTTATAGATTTGAAAATTATGTCCCTTAAATTGATTGCTTATATATCAGGAGGTGGATTATGTGTTGCATTATCTGTTTCCTGGAAACATACATGATCATTATACTGATTATAGTTCTTACAGCTTTCAAAGTTGTCTTTGCAATATTGTTGTATAAATTGTTCTCCTGGTTTTCATCTTATTTTTCATCAGTTTATAAAAGTCTTCAAAATTGTTGTATTCTTATAGTATTGATAGTAAAATATAAATTAGTCGCCTGGTTTACTACTTCACTATGTATCACTCATAAAAGTCTTTCCATGGTTCTTTGATATCACCTGTTTCATCATTTCTTACAGTAATGCTATATTACATGTATGTGTGTATACTATATTACATTCATGTAGTACTGTAATTTATTCAGCCATTCCTTCAATTGATGATCACCCCTTTATATTTTTTCGTCCTCACCAAGAGCTGCTATAAATATTTTTGTACATATTTGACTTTTCTCTCTTTTTTGGGGGAGTGGGGGAGAGAGGTTACCTTAGAACTGCTGTAGCTGAGTTCAGAGGGCATGAGCTGGTGTTTTTTGTGTATATAATTTCTTTTTGTGTATAATTCCAGATTGTCTTCTAGAATAGTTGTATCCATTTGCAAGTCCACAAATAGAACATCATTGTGTACTAAATTCAAGAAGACTTGGGAAAGGCTTCTTGTAGAAGGCGGGACTTCAGCTGAGACTGGGAGGAATCCAGGAAAGCCAGAAAGTGGAGATAAAGGAGTGAGTTCCAGGCATGGGCACAGGAAATGCGAATGCCTGGAGTTGTGAGGTGGAATGTTGTGTGTGAGGAACATGTGCATTTACTGCATTGAATCACAAAATACATGAGGCAAGAGTCCATTGGACCTGGGAGGATTTGAGTTGAAGGCTTTAATTACCCAACTATAGACGTGGGTATCCTATAGAATAGGAACATTTATATTGTTTTTTGTTTTTTGGTTTTTTTTTTTTTAATTTTATTTTATTTGCAAAACATATGTGTGGGTAATTCTTCAACATTAACCCTTACATAGCTTTCTGTTACAGATTTTTCCCCCCAACTCCCCACCCCTCCCCTAAATGGCAGGATATCCACTACATGTTAATTATGTTAAAATATTGGCAAATCGAATATATGTATACATATTTCCAAACTTATCATTGGTGTGCAAGAAAAATCTTATCTACACAAATGATATATCAGATAAAGGAAACACAATGTAAGCAAACATCAATCAAGGAGTATGAGAATGTTATGTTGTGGTCCACATTTCGCATCCCTCTCTCTGGGTGTATATGGCTTTCTTCAGTGAACAATTGGAGGTGGTTTGAAACATTTCATTGTTGAAGAGAGCCATGTCTATCAGAATTGATCGTCATATAGTACTGTTGTTGCCGTGTATAATGATCTCCTGGTTCTGCTCATTTCACTCAGCATCAGTTCATGCAAGTCTCTCCAGGCCTCTCTGAAATCATCTTGCTGGTCATTTCTTACAGAACAATAATATTCCATAACATTCATATACCATAATTTATTCAGCCATTCTCCAATTGAAGGGCATCTATTCAATTTCCAGTTTCTAGCCACTACAAAAAGGGCTGCCACAAACATTCTTGCACATGTGGGGCCTTTTCCTTCCTTTATGATTTCTTTGGGATATAGGCCCAATAGAAATGCTGCTGGGTCAAAGGGTATGCACAGTTTGATAACTTTTTGAGCATAGCTCCAAATTGTTCTCCAGAATGGCTGTATCCGTTCACAGCTCCACCAACAATGCATCAGTGTCCCAGCCCTCCCACAACCCCTCCAACATTCATCATTAACTTTTCCTGTCATTTTAGCCAATCTGACAGGTGTGAAGTGGTATCTCAGGGTTGTCTTGATTTGCATTTCTCTGATCAATAGTGATTTGGAGCACCTTTTCATATGACTATAAATAGTTTTAATTTTATCCTCTGAAAATTGTCTGTTCATATCCTTTGACCATTTATTGATTGGAGAATGGCTTGAATTTTTATAAATATGAGACAATTCTCTATATATTTTAGAGATGAGACCTTTATCAGAACCCTTAAATGTAAAGATGATTTCCCAATTTATTGCTTCCCTCCTAATCTTGTCTGCATTGATTTTGTTTGTACAAAAACTTTTTAACTTAATATAGTCAAAGTTATCTATCTGGTTTTCAATTAAAAGTTCCAGTTCTTCTTTGGACATAAATTTATTCCATCTCCACAGGTCTGAGAGGTAAACTATATTATGTTCCTCTAACTTGTTTACAAAATCACTCTTTATATCCAGATCATGAACCCATTTAGATCTTATCTTGGTATGTGGTGTTAGATGTGGGTCAAGCCCTAATTTCTTCCACACTAGTTTCCAGTTTTCCCAGCAGTTTTTGTCAAATAGTGAATACTTATCCCAAAAGCTAGTGTCTTTGGGTTTATCAAAAACCAAATTGCTACAGTTATTGCCTAGTTTGTCTTGTGATTCTATCCTATTCCACTGATCGACTACTCTATTTCTTAGCCAGTACCAAATGGTTTTGATGACCGCTGCTTTATATAGTTTTAGATCTGGTACAGCAAGTCCACCATCTTCAGCCTTTTTTTTCATTAATCCCCTTGAAATTCTAGACCTTTTGTTTTTCCAAATGAACTTTGCTACTATTTTTTCTAGGTCTGTAAGATAATTTCTTGGGAGTTTGATTGGTATGGCACTAAATAAGTAAATTAGTTTGGGTAGTATTGTCATTTTTATTATATTCGCTCGTCCTACCCATGAGCATTTTAAGTTTTTCCAATTGACTAGGTCTGATTTGATTTGTGTGGAAAGTGTTTTGTAATTTAGTTCATATAGTTCCTGACTATCCCTTGGCAGATAAATTCCCAAATATTTTATACTATCAACAGTTATTTTGAATGGAATTTCTTTTTGTATCTCTTGCTGCTGAACTTTATTGGTAATATATAAAAATGCTGATGATTTATGTGGATTTATTTTGTATCCTGCCACTTTGCTAAAGGTGTGAATTGTTTCTAGTAGTTTTTTAGTTGAGTCTCTAGGATTCTCTAAGTATACCATCATGTCATCTGCAAAGAGTGATAATTTGGTTTCTTCACTACCTACTCTGATTCCTTTTATCTCTTTTTCTTCTCTTATTGCTAAAGCTAACATTTCTAATACAATATTAAATAGTAATGGTGACAGTGGGCAGCCTTGTTTCACTCCTGATCTTATTGGGAATGGTTCTAGTTTGACTCCATTACATATGATGCTTGCTGAAGGTTTTAAGTAGATACTACTTATCATTTTAAGGAAAAGCCCATTTATTCCTATATTTTCCAGTGTTTTTAATAGGAATGGGTGTTGGATTTTATCAAAGGCTTTTTCTGCATCTATGGAGATAATCATATGATTTTTATTAATTTGGTTATTAATATAATTGATTATGCTAATAGTTTTCCTAATATTGAACCAGCCCTGCATTCCTGGTATAAATCCTACTTGGTCATGATGTATTATCCTGGGGATGACTTTCTGTAATCTTGTTGTTAAAATCTTATTTAAAATTTTTGCATCAATATTCATTAGGGAAATGGGTCTATCGTTTTCTTTCTCAGTTTTCTCCCTACCTGGTTTAGCTATCAGCACCATATCTGTGTCATAGAAGGAATTTGGTAGTACACCTTCTTTCCCTATTTTTTTGAATAGTTTATATAGTATTGGGATTAATTGTTCCTTGAATGTTTGGTAAAATTCACATGTAAATCCATCTGGTCCTGGAGATTTTTTCTTAGGGAGTTTATTAATAGCTTGTTCTATTTCTTTTTCTGAAATAGGGCTATTTAAATAATTTATTTCCTCTTCTGTTAATCTGGGCAATCTATATTTTTGTAGATACTCCTCCATTTCATTTACATTCTCAAATTTATTGGCATAAAGTTGGGCAAAGTATCTCCTAATTATTACTCTAATTTCCTCTTCATTGGAGGAAAGTTCTCCCTTATCATTTTTGAGACTAATAATTTGATTTTCCTCTTTCCTTTTTCTAATCAAATTAACTAAAGGCTTATCTATTTTGTTGGTTTTTTCATAAAACCAACTCTTACTTTTATTTATTAATTCAATAGTTTTCTTATTTTCAATTTCATTGATCTCCCCTTTAATTTTCAGAATTTCCAATTTGGTATTTAATTGAGGGTTTGTAATTTGGTCTTTTTCTAGCTTTTTTAATTGTAAGCCCAGTTCATTAATCTTCTCCTTCTCTGTTTTACGCAAGTAAGCATCTAGAGATATAAAATTACCCCTTATAATCGCTTTAGCTGAGTCCCACAAATTTTGGTATGTTGTCTCATTGTTTTCATTCTCCTGGATGAAATTTTCGATTGTGTCTATAATTTGCTCTTTCACCCATTCGTTCTTCAGGATTAGATTATTTAATTTCCAAATAACTTGTGGCCTATTTTCTCCTGGCCTTATATTACATGTGAGTTTTATTGCATCATGATCTGAGAAGGATGCATTTACTATTTCTGCTTTTCTGCAATTGATTTTGAGGTTTTTATGCCCTAACACATCAATTTTTGTATAAGTTCCATGAACCCCTGAGAAAAAAGTATACTCCCTTCTATCACCATTCAATTTCCTCCAGAGATCTATCATACCTAACTTTTCTAGCCTTTTGTTAACCTCCCTAACTTCTTTCTTATTTATTTTGGAATTTGATTTATCTAATTCTGAGAGAGCAAGGTTGAGATCTCCCACTAGTATAGTATTACTGTCTATTTCTCCTTGCATCTCTCTTAACTTCTCCTCTAGGAATTTGGATGCTATACCACTTGGTGCATATATGTTAAGTATTGATACTGCTTCATTGTCTATGGAACCCTTTAGTAAAATGTAGTTTCCTTCCTTATCTCTTTTAATTAGATCTATTTTTGTTTTTACTTGATCCGAGATAAGGATTGCTACCCCTGCCTTTCTTTGTTTACCTGAAGCATAGAAGATTCTGCTCCAGCCCTTTACCTTCACTCTGTATGTATCTCTATGTTTTAGATGTGTTTCTTGTAAACAACATATTGTAGGATTCTGGCTTTTAATCCAGTCTGCTACCCGCTTCCGTTTTATGGGAGAGTTCATCCCGTTCACATTCACAGTTAAAATAACTATATCTGTATTCCCTGCCATCTTATTTACCCAGAGTTATGATTTTCTCTTCCCTTTCCCCTCTCTCCCTTCCCCCCTCCCCAATA
>JAJPUD010008758.1:0-16221 GCA_023553655.1 Myrmecobius fasciatus
CCAGCTTGGGGGATGTGTGCAAGCATCCCAATAAAAATGTACTTTAAAGAAAGATAGACTTCAAGAAGGCTTTAGAGAAGATTGCTCCTAGGTGACAGTAACCAAGTTCTTAGATCCTTTGCCCAAGGACCCTAACACAGCAATGATGAAATAAGATGGAAAATAAGAAGCCTCAGTTATGAGACAATAGCTCAAAAGCAGCTTCTTTTCATAATGAATAGACAGTCAAAAACATTTCAAAGTAAGTTTTGATGTTTTTTTGTCCAATCTGTTTGGGATGAAATATAGCCTCAAGCACTCTGTATGCAGCAGAAACTCCATATGAGTATTTTTGACTTTATTGCAAAAGGAATAATTTTGGAATGACTTGCATTGAATGTTAATCTGCCCAAGGAGCATGGAAAGGTGAGGTAATAAGGTAAGACAATAGAAAAAAAAAAGGAAAAATGACAAGAACTACCACAAGAAGTAATGAATATTCCAACAGCTCAAAAATGGCTTCATGGGATTTAGAACTAAAGTAGATCTTAAAGATTGTTGAATGCAACCTCTTCAGGATACAGATGGGAAATGGAAGGGTTAAGGCTATATTGTCCTCCAGTTAACAATGAACCTTCCTACACAAAACTATGTAAAATGCATATGTCACCTTGTAAACAGTTGGGAGCTTCAGGTCTGGAAAGTGTCCCTTGTACTGTAGCTTTGACAACAATGACTCTAGGCTATGAGGACCATGTTGCTCTCCTCCCACAAAACTACCAGATTTTCAGGTACAACATACTCTTTCATTTGGAGAAGTCATGAGTATTGACTTTTCCTGGGAAAATTTCAAATATAGTTCTGGAAATTGGAGGTATATCCATCAATCAGGGAAAGACCGGACAAGTTGTACTATGTGGTTGTGATAGGATACTACTGTGCTTGCTATAAGAAATGATGAGCAAACTGATCTTAGAAAAACATGGAAAGAATTGCACAAAATAATGAAGAGTGGAGCAAGCAGAACCAAGAGAAGGTTGTATACAGTAACAGCAATATTGTTTTAAGAATGACTTTGAGTGAAGTGATTTTGATTATTACAAATATATAAAATAAAAATAAAAGATATATGAAGAAAGACAACTGCATCCAGAGAAAGAACAGATAAATAGAAGCATGTCTAGAATAATTGTATATATCTATACTTATTTTAGTCTAATGGTAGCCATTTCTAGGGTAGGGATTGGGGGAGGGAAGAAAAAAGAAGTTTACATGATAACTTTATTATATATTTAAAAGGAATAGGAAGTTGTACATGATAAATTTGCAAATTAAAATAAAAATAGATATATATTTATAGATATGCATACATACAATACATAAAGAAATACAAAGATTAACTAAATCCTTGTATGCTGTCAATTTGTGGATTACAAAGAAAGCTTTACAACCCAGTGGAAGTAACAGAATAATGAGGAGACATTAGAAGACAATGGAGTAAACCTAGCATATGTCTGTATCCTCAAGAAGATGATTTGATGCAGAACCAAAATCCAGGTATTTGAAAAACTGTGGTCAGCATATTGATTAGCATTAATAGGAGGTCATCAAGGGAATTCAATCACTTCAAAATTACTTATTGTAATGGAAGGTGTTGTTGTGATGGGAAAACATAACAATGAAAAAGAACCCCTTACATATTTGATTTTGGAGGAGTTTAGTTATTTACCAGCCAAGAAAATTCCAGCAAGCTATCAGATGTATCAGACTTGAAGTGAACCTTGATAAAAAAGTGAATGTGCCATGAACTTTTTTCATCAAATACATGGCTTGCAGACTTGGCAGGGATTTGAATATGTTCAACCGACAGTCCTGAACGCACAAAAGTTTGAACAGAAAACTAATGAACCAGCAGATATGAAGTGTCTTGGATTAGTTTCAGCCATATCAATAAAATATGAAGCAATGATGATTGTGTGTGGGAGGGTCAGTGCAGATCCAGACAGAAAGTTCCCACTTGGCAGTCTTGCCTTGAATAATCAGTACAATTGCTTGAGCTTACTTATTAGAAAGTAGAAAGATGATGGGCAGAATTATCCTGGATAAAATGAAGATCAAGAGCAGCTTATGAAGTGGAGACATGCTAAGTGTAAGTCATGAAAAGAAGAATGAAGAATCAATTGTGAAATATATATATATTAGAGGAATATTGAGTAACAATTTATTGTAATTGGCCAAAAAATTTAGTCAAAGTTTAATTTTGTTGTTTGAACAGAGGTAGAAATGATAAATATAAGATTATTATTAGTTATTATACTGCTATAATTATACAATGATGATAATAATTAGTTCAGATATTTAGTGGATCTGCACAGTTACACTCTTGAACAGTGATCAAGCTGAATGAGTAAATAAATAATGCATTCTTAGGTTGAATTATCTCCATTCATTGGAAGTTTTTCCTGGAAGATGGCTTGAATTATGGGAAGGCTATTACAATGAGGGTCAAATTTGGCAAGCAACATTCATTGATGTAAAGAACAGGCCAAAATCACATGCTAGGAAAAGGAAGAAAGCAAAAAGGACAATCAATAAAAGTAGAGTTGTTTGTTCTTTGTTCTTGGAGAGGACCATGACATCAGGGAGGGATGCTGTGACATGAAAGTGAATTGGATTTAAATAAGGGAGGGCTGGACAAGGTTACCTGCCTCACTTTCCCCTCCAGAGCCATCTGGATCTATTGGCTAGATTTAGATCAAGGTGACTGGAGATGTCCTGGATGAAATGGGAGACCTTGGCCTTTTTAAGTTAAAGTCTTCCACAGGTCTCAGTTTGACTGAGGCAGCACCTATTCAATTAAATTAGCAATTTAATTGAAGCTCCCAAAACAATTAGTTAGCAATTAAATTGATGTTAAAACAATTTAAAAAATCTCCTCTTTTACCTAGTCCAAAAAAGATCTAGATAAATAAATAAATGAATGAATGAATCTGGGAGGGAAAGACCCTCAGGATTTCTGGCCAAAGCAGAAATGATTGCAATTTACATTCATTCCAAACAATGACCAAATGGGCTGAGTTTAGGATCTATTGGTAGCCAATCAGAATCAGATTGGTAAGAAACACTTATTTGATAGGGGACTACAAAGGGGTTATACTCTATTAAGGCTTCTTATTTGAATCCCTAAGTATATATTTTATATTCTTTTAAAATGGGCTACATATGGGGAGACATAGAATTTTGTAGTGGTAATGGATAATTTTTAGAGTAAAGATGGCCTCATTTCAAGTCCCGCTTCTCTGTGATTATGTAAAATTGTTTGCCTTCTATGTCCCAAGTGCCTCTCAAATATTAGTAGCTGGAGATTGATTTCTAACCTCCTTTGGTGGAGCATGTTTTCACTCTGGGAGTTCACTAAACTAGTGAAATCACAAATCTGGACTTTGCATCAACAAAATGTCTATGTCTAGCAGTAGTTGTGGGCATTGGTATTGTATTGAGAAGTAGAAAAGTCACTTACAATTTTCTCAGCTTCTCGCTTTATCTACAGTCATGCCCTGGACTTCAACCTTCGGGGAAATATTTACCTTTCCAACCTGCCACAGGAAGAACAATTGGAATGAGCCAGATGTCTCAGAAAGGACAACCTTAGCTCCATTATAAACGTTGCCCTCACCAGTTCTGCTGACTCTTGTCATTCTATGCATTGGTCTGAATCCAGAAGTTCCGCTCTGTAGAGAGGGTGAATAGATATTCTCTGCCTCCTTCCAGATTTTTAGAACTCACTTCCAACTGTGCATGACTCAGGTGCTTGTAATAGGAGATGATGGAGAGTTCCTTAACTGATTGCTGAGCCAATGATTAAAAAAAAAAAAGACAAAACTCCCAGCTATTCCTTCTTACCAATGGCTGTCCAGGTAATATAATATAATTTTAGTGAAGGGTAGAGGAAAATGGTCTTTAACGTGGCTCCCCATGTGGAATACGGCCTTAATGATGTAAGCTTGTGTTGAGGGCTCCTGGCCACCTTCATCATTTGTGTGTGTGTGTCTTTGGCATATATCTAGATCACTTAAAATGTCATTTACATGTTACATTACATATATGGAAGAAGCTAGGAAGCTAAAACACCCAGCCTGGATCTTATACTCCTAGCTCCTCGGCTGGATCAGAGACTTCATCCCTTGCTCTTAGGATGATCAAAAATAAAAAAATAAAAAAATAAATTGGATAGAGGCTCAGACCTATCCTTGAGGACTGGGAAAGAAGGGACAAAAATGCTTTCTCTTTTACCACATGTTATTTCATATTGTGAATGAAAAAAAATTAGTTTAATCTCTCAGAAGTGAATATTATAAAAGCCTTCGCCTACTTTGACTCAGACCATTTGAAATGCCTGTGGATTCTGATTACATAGATGATGGAAAAAGTCTTTTCCCGACAGTATAATAGACTAACAGAGATTATCCAAACCTGATCTGGCCTCCCAGATCTCCTCAAGGTCTTCCAAGTGAATGATAACATCTTAGGTGGTTTGGGTACTTATCAGACCCTCATTACATACATGTACTTATTCTTTCCTTATCTTAGGCAAATGAGCATCCCAATGGTGAATCTATTAGGAATGGCCACAAACTTGTGATTTCTGAAGGGTCTGAAGAGCCCAGAAGACTTGCTAAGTGATAGCTGTTGGCGTTGCTGGAAGGTCAGTGTCTGACAGCATGGGAAACTTCCTCATTGGACAGGTCAGTCACCTCAAAGACTTTCAAGCTTGGCGGATAATTCTATTGAATGTCTAATAACTTTCCAAACTGTTTTATGCCTAGTTGCCATTTTATCTTTCCTCCAAAAACCTATCCTTTCTTCCTAAACTCCCTATTATTATTACAGAGTGGATGTTGAAGGGTACCACTATCCTTCCAGTCATTCAAGTTCACAAACTTGAAATCACCCTCCATTCTTCACTCAACCCTCTCCCCCTAGAGCTAATCAGCACCCAAGTCCTGTGGATTCCACTTTTGTGACATCTCTAAAACGCTTCCCCTTCTTCCTGTGGCACTTTTCTTTGGCCACCACTGTGATACAGGTCCTCAGCACCTTATTCCCTTCCTGTTACAGTAGCTGCTGCTCGGCTTTCTTGTTTTAAGTCTCTTCCTGCTTCTGTCCATCTTCCACTGTGCTGTCACAAAGCACAACTCTAGGAAGATCAATTTGATCTTTATGTCATATAAAATCCAGAGGTTCCCTGTTCCCTCTGTGATAAAATATACAATTTTCTGGTCTTAAAGTTCTTCCCATCCTACTCTCTCACTTCCTCCCTGCCCCATCACCACCTTTCCAGTCCTTTTAGACTACATTCTCCTCCTCACATTATATGACTCAATGACTCTTATCTCCATACTATTTTTCCTGCAAGAAGTAATATATGTTCCAGGGTATGCGTGTTGTAAGAGGAAGAATCCGCCAAGTCAACAGCCAGTCAGTCAACAACCATTTATTAAGCACTTGTTTTGTGGCTCGCTAGGCCTGTAGTCAGGAAGACCTGAATTCAAATTTGATCTGAGAACTTTACTAGTTAAATGTCTAGTTGTGTGTCACTTAACCTTGGTTAACCTCAGTTTCTTCAACTGGAAAATATGGATCATAATAATATAACTTATAAAGTTGTTATTATGAGGATTAACTGATAGATTTGTAAAACACAAATGATATATTTGTAAAGTACTTAGCACAGTGACTGGTACATAGTAAGTAAATGGTAGTTATTATTTTTATTATTATAACACTGTGCTAAGTGTCAGAAGATACAAAGAAAGGCAGACGAATGGTTTCTGCTCTCAAAGAGCTCACATTCTAATGGAGGAGATCATATGAAAATAACTCCATACAAAAAATATATGTACAGAGTAGATACAAAGTAATCTCACAGGGAAGGTACTAGCTGGGGACAGGAGTAAGGTGGGGAGAAGGTGAGATTTGAGCTGAGGTTTGAAAGAAAATAGACCCAAACATGGGCAGCACAACCTGTAGTCAGAAAGATTCATTTTCCTGAGTTCAAATGTGGCCTCAGACACTTATTAGTTGTGTGACTCTGGGCAAGCCAATAACTCTTTTTGACTCAACTTCCTGAAGTGCAAAATGAGTTAGAGAAGGAAATGGCAAAGCACTCTAGTATCATTGCCAAGAAAACCCCAAATGGGCTCACAGAGAGTTGGATATGAATGAAGTGACTGAACAATAGTAACAAAAGGCCAAACATGATGGCACAAACCCATAATCCCCGCTTCCTGGGGGGATTGAGGCTAGCGGATTGCTTGAGTTGAGAAGCTCTGAATTTCAATAGGATTAAAGTCTGGCATCTTAGGAGCAGGTGGTCATCATGAGGGGGAAATGGGCTCAGTTTGGAAATATTGAGTAAATTAAAACTAATATGCTGATCAATAGTGGGATTAGGCCCAAAAGTAGTTGCTGAACTGGTAGCTGGGGTGAAATGGGGAGGAGGAAGAAAAAAAAGGAAGGAAGGAACAAAAGGAAGGAAAAAAGAAAAAAAGGGGAAAGAAGGGAGGAAGGAGGAAAAGAAAGAACAAAGAAATATCAAGGAGGTAAAAATGAAAGGGAGAACACAACCAAGCATGAGAGATGGGACAGAAATCAAAAAGGCATTGAACAAGGAAATGAAAATATGAGAAAGGAACAAGAAGTCCAGAGTCTAGATTCAGAGGCATGGAAGGGAGGCAAGTGTGGGGACACTGGGAAAGTGGGAAAGGACAAGGTTGAAAAAAGTTTTAAATGTCAGACAGAAGATTTTACTTTTGATCTCAGAGCTAATTGAATGAGGAAGCAGAAGAGGAGAAGACATGGTCAGTTCTCTATTTCAGAAAAATGAATTTTAAACTTTATTTGGTTTAACAGGAGCCACTGAAGAAAGACTTTTCTACTATACAGAAAAAGTGAATTAAACCTGTTTTCATTTCCTCTTTTATTTCAGCCCAGATTATTTGTATTCTCTTTGGTTAGAGAGTCATAGAGGAAAGAAGAACACTGAGAACTTTCATGTGGTTATCATTTCTGAGAAAAGTCTTTCTCTTGTCATCCATATGTCTGGCACATCTGTTTGGGACTCTGTGAGGATGTTGTTTGAAGAAAACAAAGTTGTATTTTCAAAATATGGAAAAAAAATCCAAGTCAACAAATTAAAAAAATTATTGGAACATATTTAAGAAACGATATCAAATATGAAGAGAATTTATTCAGGCTGCAAGAATATTCATAGGTTTTGGGCTATCCATGATATTAACCACTTGATGTATAACTAAGAATTGTTAAAAATAAAAGAACAGTCTGCATATTTGAGCATCTTTATGCAACAGTATAGTATTTACCTTTAATATCCTACTGATAATTTGGTTTTATAAAACTATGATGAAGAAATCCAAAGAAATAATAGTAAGTTCATTCAGTCAGCCCAAGACTGCATAAAACACAGTTGGAAGCCAGTGAGTTTTGGTAAAGAGATTTTGCTAAGGAACCCAGCACAAGTTCAGGTAAGTGGACCAGAAGGCAGCTAATGCTTTGTTCCCAAGGGGCCAGAAACTTGGACTTCTCTGATGAGGAACCTTTAGGAAAAGTCCAAAACTTGGTAACATTGTCACTAGGTGTGTCTATACATCATAGACCAGTGACCAGAGCTGAAAGAGTTGAGATCAGGAGCAAACAGGATCTGATCACTCCATATAAGAGTATGGAAAGGCGTGCAACTTGGTCCTGAAATAAAGTCCCATACTAGAAGCTAAGGCTGGAGATATAAGGAAACAAGAAGACTTTGAAACTGCTTTTGCTTTTCTTTGTTTATTTCCTTGTATACTCATGCTTAGCACATTGCCTGGCACAAAGTATGTACTTTGCAAATATTTATTGACTGACTTACTTAAACATAATGAAGAAATATAGATCAAGAGATTTCCAAGAGATAAAGTTAGAAAAAGAAAGTGACTTCATAACATTTGAGCAGCCAGGTGACTCAGTGGATAGAGTGCTGGGCCTGTAGTCAGGAAGACTTGAGTTCAAACACAGCCTCGGATATTTGATACTAGCTGTGTGATGGACAAGTCACTTAACTTCATTTACCTCAGTTTCCTCAGCTGTAAAATGATCTGGAGAAGGAAATGACAAATTGTTTCCAGTGTCTTTGCCAAGAAAACCTGATATGGGGTAATGAAAAGTTGAATACAATAGAAACAACTGAACAATAATAAAAGCTTCAGAGGAAAAAAAAATATCCTGGCCTAGGGACTACACAAAAACCTGAATAAAAGGTAGAGAAAAACAATGAAGTGTCCTGGAGGAAGAAAAAAAAAGTTAGAAATGAGTGTGGAAAAACCTTATCTTAATAGTAGATTCTGAAAATAATAAGGCAAACAGAACCCAAAGACTCCAGAAGACAAAACAAAGTATTAGAATAAAATTTTAAAAATTAAAGAAAATATAAGAAAATGTAAGGTAACTGCTATTTAAAATTCTAGAAAATAATCTAGAAAAAAATACAGAAAAGAGGTCATCTGATAATCATTAGACTTCTGAAAAACATGACCAAACGAAAAATAAAACAAAACTTGGGTCCATAGTTTAAGAAATCATGAAAGAAAACTGTATAGATCTATTAGAATTATAGGGGAAAATGGAAATAGAGTAGTGGGTCATTTCTTAAAAGAAACTTTAAATTTATAATTCCTAGGAAGTAATGGCCAAATCCAGACCTTCCAGGTCAAATTAAAAAATACAATAACCAATCTAAAATAGAGTTCAAATATCAATGAACCACAATCAGAGTCATTTAAGATTAGTTAGAAATGACTATAAAGAAAAATTCAAGCCATTCTCCAATCAATAAATGGTCAAAGGATATGAACAGACAATTTTCAGAGGATGAAATTAAAACTATTTATAGTCATATGAAAAGGTGCTCCAAATCACTATTGATCAGAGAAATGCAAATCAAGACAACCCTGAGATATCACTTCACACCTGTCAAATTGGCTAAAATGACAGGAAAAGTTAATGATGAATGTTAGAGGGGATGTGGGAGGGCTGGGACACTGATGCATTGTTGGTGGAGCTGTGAACGGATACAGCCATTCTGGAGAACAATTTGGAGCTATGCTCAAAAAGTTATCAAACTGTGCATACCCTTTGACCCAGCAGCATTTCTATTGGGCTTATATCCCAAAGAAATCATAAAGGAAGGAAAAGGCCCCACATGTGCAAGAATGTTTGTGGCAGCCCTTTTTGTAGTGGCTAGAAGCTGGAAATTGAATAGATGCCCTTCAATTGGAGAATGGCTGAATAAATTATGGTATATGAATATTATGGAATATTATTGTTCTGTAAGAAATGGCCAGCAAGATGATTTCAGAGAGGCCTGGAGGGACTTACATGAACTGATGCTGAGTGAAATGAGCAGAACCAGGAGATCATTATACACGGCAACAACAGTACTATATGACGATCAATTCTGATGGACATGGGTCTCTTCAACAATGAAATGTTTCAAACCACCTCCAATTGTTCAGTGAAGAAAGCCATATACACCCAGAGAGAGGGATGTGAAATGTGGACCACAACATAACATTCTCATACTCCTTGATTGATGTTTGCTTACATTGTGTTTCCTTTATCTGATATATCGTTTGTGTAGACAAGATTTTTCTTGCACAACAATGATAAGTGTGGAAATATGTATACATATATTCGATTTGCCAATATTTTAACATAATTAACATGTAGTGGATATCCTGCCATCTAGGGGAGGGGTGGGGAGTTGGGGGAAAAATTTGTAATGGAAAGCTATGTAAGGGTTATTGTTGAAGAATTACCCACACATATGTTATGCAAATAAAATAAAAAAATAAAATTAAAAAAAAGAAATGACTATAAAGGAAAGAAAATCTTGGAATATGATATTTCAAAAGGTTAAAGATAAAGACTTAAAAGCGAGAATAATTTAACATGTAACTGAAAATTATTTTTTAAGTAGGAGCTATATCTATGAGACCAAAGAGACCTTATTTATAGGTTGTTTTTCTCTAAAAGACAGGGAAACTGTTGCTGAAACTTGAATGGTTCTGGGTTCTAAGTCTTGAGCAATTTGTCTGACTTTGCATTCAGTAAGAACATAAAAAGACAATCCCAGAAGGAGTCAGTTCTACTCAATTTTGATGGATGTTTCACTGATTTTGAGCCAATATGCTCTTTTGACTTGACAAAATGGCCTGCATTTACTTGAACCAGCACGGTATCTCTGTTGAATATTATTTCCAAATTATAGCTTAGTAAAGTAAAATAGTCTATTTTTAAACTGTCAGTTGGTCTATAAGTGTTTATTTTTAGTGTAATCATGAACCTGAAGCACCATACTTGCTTGAGTTATTCTTGACTCCAACATTTAGCAAAAGTTAATAGGACTTTTGCTAAGAGTATGATTCTTGGGGTGAAAGTGAGGGAAGAGTGATGTAGAAGAAGTGGAAGCTCAGGTAAAATGATAGCCTGACATGGATAAACTGACACTCTTCAATTGATTTATGTGAACCTTTTGGGTTCACATGGGACAGAAAGGGGGGTTCCCATTGACTTCAGGGGATTAACTCAGTGGGGGAAGATTCTTGGGATATTGTCTGTGATCCTAGCAAAGCCGAATTGTTGGCATAAAGAAAATGAGAGTAAATTAGTTCATCACTTTCAGCAACGAGAGATAGTGCTTTTCGATTTTTAAGGACAATGTTTAAAGGCAAAGGAGATGACTGATGGATTTAATAACATTGAAAGTAGAAAGAGTAGTGCCAATGAATTCCAGGAGCAATAGACCATGGATGGGAAGTAGAGGTTTCATTCAAAAATGTATTAAATTCACTTGAGATGAAGAATATGAAGGAAGAGATTGGGAATAGAAGTGAGGATTAGATTTGGAAATTGTGAACAGTGGTTCATTTTGGGAACTATGAACTTTTGTATCTATAACTATATCAGGAGGTTTCACCCCTGAAAGAATTAAAAGGAGAAATTTAAATAACCGTGGGATAAATGGTCATTGAGGACATCTTCAAATGGAGTCATTTTGGAGATTCTCTTTATAACAACTTCATTGACTTTGGGAGTTTCCTGAAGACCTACTTCTGAAAGCTATTTAAAATCAGTTACAGGCTTCAGATGCAGACTAGCCTTTGTATTGTTGCAAGTAGCTAAAATTAAGAGTTGTGTATTCATGATCCTATGAAGTTGAGATCTTATTGCAGCTGGTTCTCTCCTGGAACTCTGAAAGGAGGTGTTAAATATTGAAAAGGAATGTGTTCAGAAAATTGGTTCCATGTACCTCTTCCCTAAGTCTTCTGACCTGTCTCCGTAGGGAGGAATTAGATCTTGCCTTCTAGGCAGAGCTCAGAACTACGGGACTCTTCTAAATTAGAGCACTTTAAATGGTAAAATTCAAGCCAGATATGTGGAAGCAGTAACTGTTCAGGCAAATATGCTTGTTGACACAAATAAATCTCTAGATATGGTAGGCAGAATCACAGCATCCAATGATTCAGGACCATGTTTGAAGTCTTCTAGATCCTGCTTCCAGCCCAGCATTTACAATCATTATCCAGGGAGGCAATTCCTTTGGAGAGTGATCCAGCCAACCTTACTAAATGTCAACCAATTGCCACAAATGGAGCAGGCAAGCCCTGAGAGACAAGAGCCAGCATCTACCAGGAAGATAAAATTACCATTGCCACCCAGACCACCATTCACTCTTATACTAGATGCAGATAGCCAGGAGATCATGGGACTTGGGCCTGGCACTGGTTCTAGTCCAGTGCCCTGCCAGAGAGCTGAGTGAGTAAGGGAGAATTATCTATATATTTTAGAAATGAGGCCTTTATCAGAATCTTTGAATGTAAAAATGTTTTCCCAGTTTATTGGTTATCTATTGAAGAGTGGCTTGAATTCTTATAAATATGAGACAATTGTCTTTATATTTTAGAAATGAGGCCTTTATCAGAACCATTAAATGTAAAGATGATTTCCCAATTTGATGCTTCCCTCCTAATTTTGTCTGCATTAGTTTTGTTTGTACAGAAATTTTTTAACTTAATATAGTCAAAATTATCTATCTGGTGTTCAATTAAGAGTTCCAGTTCTTCTTTGGACATAAATTTATTCCATCTCCACAGGTCTGAGAGGTAAACTATACTACATTCCTCTAATTTTCTTACAATATCACTCTTTATATCTAGATCATGAACCCATTTAGATCTTATCTTGGTATGTGGTGTTAGGTGTGGGTCAAGCCCTAATTTCTTCCACACTAGTTTCCAATTTTCCCAGCAGTTTTTTGCCAAATAGTGAGTACTTATCCCAAAAACTGGGGTCTTTGGGTTTATCAGACACTAAATGGTTAAAGTTATTGCCTAGATTGTCCTGATATCCTATCCTATGTCATTGATCAACTGCTCTATTTCTCAGCCAGTACCAAATGGTTTTGATGACCGCTGCTTTATAATATAGTTTTAGATCTGGAAAGCAAGGCCACCTTCATCTGCTTTTTTTTTTTTTCATTAATTCCCTTGAAATTCTTGACCTTTTGTTCTTCCAAATGAATTTTGCTACTATTTTTTCTAGATCTGTAAAATAATTTCTTGGGAGTTTGATTGGTATGGCACTAAATAAGTAGATTAGTTTGGGTAGTATTGTCATTTTTATTATATTCGCTCAGCCTACCCATGAGCACTTAATGTTTTTCCAACTGACTAGGTCTATTTTATTTGTGTGGAAAGTGTTTTGTAGTTTAGTTCGTATAATTTCTGACTTTTCCTTGGCAGATAGATTCCCAAATATTTTATCCTATCATCTGTTATTTGGAATGGAATTTCTTTTTGTATCTTTTGCTGCTGAACTTTGTTGGTAATATATATAAAAATGCTGATGATTTATGTGGGTTTATTTTGAATCCTGCAACTTTGCTAAAGTTGTGAATTGTTTCTAGTAGTTTTTTAGTTGAGTCTCTAGGGTTCTCTAAATATACCATCATGTCATCTGCAAAGAGTGATAATTTGGTTTCTTCATTACCTACTCCAATTCCTTTTATCTCTTTTTCTTCTCTTACTGACATAGCTAACATTTCTAATACAATATTAAATAGTAATGGTGACAGTGGGTAGCCTTGTTTCACTCCTGATCTTATTGTGAATGGTTCTAGTTTGTCTCCATTACATACAATGCTTGCTGATGGTTTTAAGTAGATGTTACTAATCATTTTAAGGAAGAGCCCATTTATTCCTATACTCTCTAGTGTTTTTAATAGGAATGGGTGTTGGATTTTATCAAATGCTTTTTCTGCATCTATTGAGATAATCATATGGTTTTTGTTAGTTTGGTTATTAATATAATTAATTATGCTGATAGTTTTCCTAATATTGAACCAGCCCTGCATTCCTGGTATAAATCCTACTTGGTCATAGTGTACTATCCTGGGGATGACTTTCTGTAATCTCATTGCTAATATCTTATTTAAGATTTTTGCATCAATATTCATTAGGGAAATGGGTCTATAGTTTTCTTTCTCTGTTTTCACCTTACCTGGTTTAGCTATCAGCACCATATTGGTCTCATAGAAGGAATTTGGCAGTATACCTTCTGTCCCTATTTTCTCAAATAGTTTGTATAGTATTGGAATTAATTGTTCTTTGAATGTTTGGTAGAATTCACATGTAAATCCATCTGGTCCTGGAGATTTTTTCTTAGGGAGTTGGTTAATAACATGTTCTATTTCTTTTTCTAATATGGGGCTATTTAAAGAATTTATATCCTCTTCTGTTAACCTGGGCAATCTATATTTATGTAGATATTCCTCCATTTCATTTAGATTATCAAATTTACTGGCATAAAGTTGGGCAAAGTAACTCCTAATTATTACTCTAATTTCCTCTTCATTAGAGGAAAGTTCTCCCTTATCATTCTTGAGACTAACAATTTGATTTTCCTCTTTCCTTTTTCTTATCAAATTAACTAAAAGGCTTATCTATTTTGTTGTTTTTTTCATAAAACCAACTCTTAGTTTTATTTATTAAATCAATAGTTTTCTTATTTCCAATTTTATTAATTTCCCCTTTTATTTTTAGAATTTCCAATTTGATATTTAATTGAGGGTTTTAAATTTGTTCTTTTTCTAGTTTTTTTTTAATAATAAGTTCGATTTGTTGATCTTTTCTTTCTCTATTTTATACAAGTAAGCAAGAGATATAAAATTGCCCCTTATAACCGCTTTGGCTGTATCCCACAAATTTGGGCATGTTTTGTCATTATTGTCATTCTCCTGGATGAAATTATTGATTGTGTCTATGATTTGCTCTTTCACCCATTCATTCTAAAGGATTAGATTATTTAATTTCCAATTACCTTTTGGGTTATTTTCTCCTGGCCTTATATTGCATGTGATTTTTATTGCATCATGATCTGAAAAGGATGCATTTACTATTTATGCCTTTCTGTATTTGATTTTAAGTTTTTTATGCCCTAACACATGGTCAATTTTTGTATAGGTTCCATGGACTGCTGAGAAAAAAGTAAACTTTCTACTGTCTCCATTCAACTTTCTCCATAGATCTATCATACCTAACTTTTCTAACAATTGGTTTATCTCCTTAGTTTCTTTCTTGTTTATTTTGTAGTTTGATTTATCTAATTCTGAGAGAGAAAGGTTGAGATCCCCCACTAGTATAGTTTGGCTGCCTATTTCTTCTTGCATCTCTCTTAATTTCTCCCCTAGGAATTTGGATGCTATTGCACTTGGTACATATATATTTAGTGTTGATATTGCTATATTATCTATGGTACTCTTTAGTAAAAATATAGTTTCCTTCCTTACCTCTTTTGATTAGATCTATCTTTGCTTTTACTTGATATGATATCAGGATTGCTACCGCTGCTTTGTGTTGTTCACCTGAAGCATAATAGGTTCTGCTCCAGCCTTTTGCCTTTACCTTGTATGTGTCTCTAGGCTTTATATGTGTTTCTTGTAAATAGCATATTGTTGGATTCTGGTTTTTAATCCAGTCTGCTATCCGCTTCTGCTTTATGGGAGAGTTCATCCTATTCACATTCACAGTTAGAATAACTAATTCTTTATTTCCTGCCATCTTATTTACCCAAGTTATGTTTTTCCCTTTCCTTTCCCCTTTTTCCCTTCCCCCCTCCTTAGTATTTTGCTTTTGATGACCCCCTCCCCCAAAAAATCCTCCACCCTTTAGATCCCCTCCCCCTTTTTTTACTCCTTTCCCCTGATTCTTCTATTTTCCCTTCTATTAGTTTATCCCTTTCTTTTCCTCCTTTTCCTCCCACTTCCCTCTAGCACAAGACAAATTTCTCTGTGAAATCAAGTGTCTGATATACACTTTTAGAGCCCAATCTGATGAGAGTAAGATTTACACAATGCTCATCTCCCTCCCCTCTTTCTCTTAATTATATTAGGTTTTCTTTGCCTCTTCATGAGATTTTACCTTATTTTTACCTCCTTTTTTAAAAATCTTATTTTACCACATTTCCCCTCTTTCCCCCAGTATGATAACCTTTCCCCCTCTAGTTTTCTTTTTCATATTATCGAAGTAATATCTAATTATACCCCCAATCTTTAAGTATCCCCCTAGTAGAAATAAAGTTCTCAAGAGTCCTTTCCTTTTTACCTTTTTTTATGCCTCTCTTGAGTTCTGTGTTTGGAGGTCAAATTTTTTGTTCAGATCTGGTCTTTTCATTAGAAATAGGTGAAATTCACCTATATCATTGAATGACCATCTTCTTCCCTGGAGGATAATGCTCATTCTAGCTGGATAGGTTATTCTTGTCTGTAATCCGAGTTCCTTTGCCTTTCGGAATATCTGGTTCCAGGCCCTTCAATCCTTCAATGTAGAGGCTGACAGATTGTGTGTGATTCTAATTATTGATCCTCAGTATTTGAATTGTTTCTTTCTAGCTGCTAGCAGAATCTTTTCTTTGGTGCGATAGTCGTGAAATTTAGCCACGATATTCCTTGGGGTTTTAATTTTGGGGTCTCTTTCAGGAAGTGATCGGTGAATTCTTTCAATGGTGATTTTGCCTTCTGATTCTACAATCTCAGGGCAGTTTTCTTTCAGGATTTCCTGGAAGATAGTGTTTAGATTCTTTTTTTCATCATGGCTTTCAGGAAGTTCAATAATCCTTAGATTGTCTCTC
>JAJPUD010008758.1:16321-35327 GCA_023553655.1 Myrmecobius fasciatus
GATTTCCTGGAAGATAGTGTTTAGATTCTTTTTTTCATCATGGCTTTCAGGAAGTCCAATAATCCTTAGATTGTCTCTCCTAGATCTATTTTCCAAATTAGTTGTTTTTCCTAGGAGATATTTCATATTTTCTTCTATTTTTTTCATTTTTTTTGTTTTTGTTTGACTGATTCTTGAAGTCTTATTGAGTCATTCACTTGCATTTGTTCAATTCTTATTTTTAAAATGTTATTTTCTTCAGTTACCTTTTTAAGCTCCTTTTGTAACTGGCCAATTTGTTCATTGCACTCTTTTTCCACTACACTGATTTTATTTTTCAGTGCATTATTGTCTATTTCCAATTCACCAATTTTGTTTTTCAATAAATTGGTGTCTTTTTCATATCTCTTTTGCCGGGTATTATATCCTTCTTGCACTGAACTCAGTTTATTTTCCCATTTATCCTCCAGCTCTTTTTTGAGATTCTTTATGCAATCTTCCAGAAAGGCTTTTTGAAAAGGGGACCAGGTTATATCTCCCTTGATGACTTCCTCTGGAGTTGCTTTAGGAACTTCAGGATCTGGGGTCATCCCTTCTTTCTCTCCATAAAAGCTGTCTATGGTAAGATCTCTCTTCTGCTTCTTACTCGTTATTTATTTATTTATTTATTTATTTTTAAAGCTTAGGGTCTGTGCATAGCAGAGAAGCAGGGGCTAGCTGTGGTAGTTTGCCCTGGGGCAATTCTGGTAATTAACTTCCAGTGCTGACCAGTTGGGGTAGCACCATGGGTTTGCAATGGGTTACAAACTGCCTTTTACAAAAGGCAGATCTGCCAGAGCACCTGCCTGCAGTCAGGGCAGAGTATCCCGAGTGCCTCAGAAACTCTCACCAGCTGTTTTGAATTTCTGCCATGCTGAGCCCCGCCTGGTTTCCTATCTCTCGGACACTGGGCAAACTGCTCACTCCCACTGCTCTCCCCCTCTGCCCGACTGAAACAGACCTTTATGGAGTTCTTCAAAGGTAACTTCAGCAAGCAGAATTTCTTAGTGCAAATATTTCTGGGTTTGTTGACTTAAAGATCAGTTCAGAGGCTTATTGTACTGTGACTTAGGTGAAGGTCAGAGGAGAACACAGAGAATGGCTCACTCCACCATCTTGGCTCTGCCCAGAAAAATATTTTTAACACATAAAAATGAGTATAGAATAAATCAAAAATGATTTCAAGTTGTTCAAAAAGGATGACTATCATGAACTTCCTAGAAACTAAGAATTTAGAAAGACCAAGAAGTTTAGTTCTGAATATATTATTTAAAGTGACATTAGTACATGTAGTTATGATTAACCTAGTTTTATCTTAGAGATAATAATTGAGGATAGGACTGAAGTCATAGCTGTCACTAAGATAAAGGTATAAAGTTTGTGAACATTGCTTCATTTACATTTTATAACAACCTCATTAAAGAAGACAGGACAGATAAGAAAACCTGGGTCCAACAATACATGGCTGACACATTTCCTTCCTTCCATCTTTTCTTCCTCCTTCCCTTTCTGCCTTCCATTCTTCTGTTCCCTCTTCCTTTCTCTTCCTCTCTTCCTCCCTCCATACCCCAATCCCTCTCTCCATTCCCATCCCTCCCTCCTTTCCTTTCCTCCTTCCCTTCCTTACTTCTCTCTTTCCTTCCTCCCTTCATTCTTCCCTCCCTCCCTTCTTTCTTTCCTTTCTCCCTCCCTCCCTCCCTTCCTTCTTCCATTTCTTCTTTCTTCCCTTTCTTCCCTCCATCCTTCCCTACTTCCCTCCCTCCTTTCCTCTCTCACTCCCTTCCACCCTCCCTCCCTTCCATTCTCCCTCCCAACTTTCCTCTCTCCCTTTCTTCCTCCTTCCTGTCCTTCCTCTCTCCCTCCCTCTCTTTCTCCCTTTCTTCCTTCTTCTCTTTTTTCCTCTCTCCCTCCCTCTCTTTCCCACCTCCTTTTTTCCTCTCTTTTTTCTTCCCTTTCTCCCTTCCTTCCTCTCTCCCTTCCTTCTTCCATTCCTCCCTCCCTTCTCCCATCCCCCTTCTTTTCTTCCTCTCTTTCTTCCTCTCTCCCATCCTTCCTTTCTCCCTTCATTCCTCCCTCCCTCCCTTCTTTCCTTCTTCCCTCTTTTCCTCCCTTCCTCTCTTCCTCCCTCCCTTCCTTCTTCCTCACTTCCTTCTTTTTTCCCTCCCTCCTTCCTTCCTTCCCTAACTTCCTTCTTCCCTCCCTAACTTCCTTCTTCCATCTCTACCTTCATTCTTTCTTTCCTTCCTTCCTTCCTTCCTTTCTTCCTTCCTTCCTTCCTTTCTTCCTTCCTTCCTTCCAGTGCTTCAGAAAACTCTCCAAGGTCCTAATTTGCAGATTTCCTATCTTAATATGCATCCGTGGAGAGTATATCCCTCCTTTTCTCTAACCAATGAAATCAGATGTCCAGAACAAAAAGCCATGGGAAAAATATTGTATATTATCAATGTAGCCAGTTGATGAAGCAAATAAAATTGGTCCACCAGAGGGAACACTGGCATCATTTGAAAAATGTCCTGCTGGAGCTCTGTTCCTGCATCTCTCCTGAGAAGTCCCTGTGAGAGGATGAAAGGCTCTACAGGTCAGGGCTGCCCTTAACAGGAGAAGGCCTAACACTGATGGTACATGGGAAGAAGGCTTCTAGCAACCTGGTGCTTTCTGTCCTCCTCTGTGGACTACTGCTCCATCCCTTCCCCTTAATGACTGTGTGTGTGTGTGTGTGTGTGTGTGTGTGTGTGTGTGTGTCTCCGTCTGCCTGGATTCACTGCCTAGCTGGGCTTGTTTCTAGGATTTCCCTTGCAAATCTAATAAGCCATTGTGATGAACAGCACTCCAGTATATCCCTTTCCTGGCAGAATCCTAATCCAGGGAAGTGAGTTTAGCAAGCTCAGGACAAGGAGTTGCTAGAAGGACAATCTTCCTCCTCCTGACTCCCCTATCTCCACATACACATTCTGCTGATGTTCTGGTTTAGCAAGTTTTGTAGGTCTACAGACTCTGGGAGATGTATTTAAGGGTCTGGGCTCACTCTAGAAGTCAACATTTTCCCCATTGGACCTGTTCCACCTAAATGCCTAATAGTACAAACAGAAGGCAAAGTTGAGGTTTGAGCTTCTACTCTGTTTTACTTAACCACATCATTCCACTATTTAGTAGACTTCAATGACTCTTTACTGGATCTAAACAAAAAGAATTTCCTCTAGTGATTTTTCAAAGCTCTTCACAACAAATTTCTAACTGATTTCCTCAACTTTTCCCACTCTTTCCACTTTGGCCAAACTAGCCTTCTTCCCATACTTTACACCTGGTACTCCATCTCTCATCTTTGTGCTTTGCCATTGGCTGCTGACTTTCAAGTCTGGAATACTCTTCCTCTTTATCTCTGATTTGTTCACTTCCTTAACTTTGTTTTTCACTCAATCATTACCTATGAAACCTTTTGTGATCTTCCCAATTACTAGGGACTTCTCTCCAAACTTTGTGTTTATTTTGTTACTGAGAGTTTCCTTGTATTCCTTCTTCTGACCTCCATGTGGATGTCATTTTGTTCGTCTTTGAACACGATGGATAACAACTAATTAACTAAACAATTTTGTGATCATTTGTTATACACTTTATGTGAATTTGTCCTTCTGAGAGGATATAAACTTGAGAGTAGAGATTTTCCTTTTATCTTTGTAACCCTGGTACCTGGCACATGGAAGATACTTAGTAATTACTTGTTGATTGGTTGTAGTTCTGTTCTTACTACTTCTCCAGCTCTAGCACTATGTGCTTCATCATTTGTCCTTCCTGGATTTCTAAAAGAAACTGGACTTCAAGAACTTCCTCCTTCCCACCAAATATTTCCTCTCTTCAGAGCTGTCATCTCTGAGTTTGAGAGTAGAGATGCTATCCCTAGAGAAGTACAAGAGCAGGAATTGATAATTTATGTATGTATCTCCATTTGCAACCCAATTCTAATACCCAATTTAATACCTCAAATAACTTAATTCACAATAATGTGACTTAACAAAATCATCTCTTCAAGTGAGACAATCACTCCTAAAGTAGTATTCACACTAATCCAATCCCAAACAAGGCCTTCAACTCATTTAACCTCATCAAATCTACTAAGCATTCTTGATAAATTTTGTCTACTAAATACTCAACTTTCTTCCTTTAAAATGCTGTTGTGATTTTTATGATCAGCTATCAAATTTTAGCATAAATATAATTTTGAATTTTATATTTTTCAATGCTTCAGTATATGTGTGTGTTAATACAAATTTACATTACATGTTTTTCCCTTCCCCCCTCCTCCTTTTCTTCTCCTTCCTCTACTCTATAAGTAAATTCTTGAAAATATCCATTTTTTTTCAAAGTTTGAAAATCAAGATATTAAGGGTTTGCTTTAAAAAATGCTAACAGCTGAGATATGCACATCTGCATTTAATTCTGGGGTTTAGCCACCTCCTTTCTGGCTCTTTGCCTGTGCTATTCTGCCATCTCTCATTGATATTCAACTGAATTTAAAAGAACAAGATGAACATTGTATTGGGCAACTGGGAGAGTTCCACTCTTGTGGATAGTCTTAAATTATTCACTAATAATTAGCATTACAATTAAAAGATGAGTAAAATCAGAAAATTGAGGGCACTGTTGAACGTTGTGTGGCTTTTACTTGTGCAAAAATAGAATCAAATGAAAAAGAAATCTTGGCCATTTTCTGATATTACTCCCTGCCCCTCAGCATAGAAACTTCTCTTATAATAGCAACAAAAATTAAGTTGGAAGGAGAAAAACAGAGTTTATTATCTGTTCTTCAGAAAATATTTTACCCTTACTTTTGGAATCCTGTATAGTAGTTCTGTTCTATTCTGAATTGTTCATGGATGTCTTCTTTATCTATGGAATGTTGTTAGTCAGATTTTCTGCTTAATTTTAGTTTGCTATCATTGTAATCATTTCAATTCAATATATTGAATGGAGTCTTGACCAATAGCAGACAGGGAGAATACTGTACAAGTCTATTGCTCACTCATTTGAAGACTAATTTCTGCTTCTTGAAGTATTTCACTGGAATTCTATGTGTGTGCGCGTGTGTGTTTGTGTGTGATGTGTCTGTGTGAGAGAGACAGAGACAGAAAGACAGACAGAGAGAGGCAGAGACAGAGAAAGACAGAGATTCAGAGAGAGAGAAAGAGACAGAGACAGAGACAGACAGAGAGACAAAGACAGAAAGAGACAGAGAGAGACAAGAGACAGAGACAGAAAGACAGAGAGACAGAGACAGCCAGGGACTTATTTTCCTCTTCCAAACCTACCTGGGGGATTCTGTCTACAGGAAAACATATGCAATAATAATTTCTGATTTCTTCTTTTGTGAGAATTATGATTTCCATGTGAATAGACCTCAGGTTTTCAATCTTAAAATGCCTATTGTTTTAGGTACCAATAGTTAGTATTTTTAACCATCTCTGGCCTTATCTTTTACACTTTTGTGAATTTTGCTATATAAGTAACAGTTAAATTTATTTTTCAGAATAAAGCTATTGTGGAGTTAAGTCTTTCCCACTTCTGCTCCCCCTTTTCCTCTCCCTATAGCTAGTAGCTGTTTACCTTTGATGAAGGCATTTGGATCAATTTCCTGTGCAGCTTTTTCTAATTTTGATAGTGTGTCACAAAAATAATTTGGCACACTCATTCCTAGAACTCACCTACTAGGATAGCTGTGAATCCCGTCGGCATCTTCTTTGCCCTTTGAAATTTCAAATATTTTGCTATGGTTATTTTCTCTCCAAAGGGAATTTTATATTCTCATTCTAGAAATTATTTTTTTTCCTCTTCCAAAGGTGGCATTTATTTTAAGCACAGATAATTTCATTTCTTTACTGAATGCATCCTGGAATTGTTTCCCAGGCAATATTTCAGAAGACCCCTAGCTATTTTTTATATTAATTTAATTTTTTGGAGATGTACTGAACATATATAGACTACTTTGGCTTCATTCCCTAGCTGGTGCCACCATGAAAACACTATTAAGAGATTGATCTATGCCTGAACCTTACTGCTGTGCAGTATCTCAAAGCAAGTTTGGAATGCTGCTGTATGCTGAATTATTTAGTATGTATTTCATGAAAAGTCATTGATACAGTTTTAATGATTTGAGTTGATTACTGATGCCTTGATATTATATTGCTTAAGCACAATAAAATAAACTCATAAAGCAGTATTGCTGTAATACTACATATTTATTACTTGATTATTTCTACATTGATATTGGCACTTATCTCAAAAAAAAAAAGATGGGAATCAAGTTTCCTTCATGTATATATGAATATATGAACACACAAACATTCATGCATACTTGCACTTGTCATTAATGTACAAGTATGCTTATATATAAATATACAATATACACACTACACAAACACAAATACATATATATGTATATATAAGCACAATATATTTCTTTAGCACTTACTTAACAGCATTCCTTACTTTTCATTTGCAAATAAGGCTATAGGTTATGCATGTGCTATCATGTAAAACATATTTCCATATTAGTCACAGTTGTAAAATAAGAAACAGATCAAAAGGAAAAAAACCCTACAAAAAAGAAAAAAAGTAAATTAAAAAAGAATGCTTCAGTCTTCATTCAGAGTCCATCAGTTCTTTATTTGACTTTGAATAGCATTTTTCTTCCTGAGTCCTTTGTATTTGTCTTCGTGTGTTGCTAAGAACTGAGTCATTCATAGTTGATCATCACACAGTGTTACTGTGTACAAAGCTTTTTCCAGATTCTGCTGTTTTAACTTTATATCAGTTCCTAGATGTCCTTCAGGCTTTTCTGAAATCTGCCTGTTCATCATTTCTAATTGCCCAGTACCACAGCTTGTTTAGCCATTCCCTAATTGATGGATATCCCCTCAGTTTCCAATATTTTGTCATTGTAAAAAGGGCTGCTATAAATATTTTTGTACATGTAGCTGCTTTTCCCTTTTTTATAATCTCTTTGGAATATAGATCTAGTAGTGATATGGCTAAATCAAAGGTTTGGTTGCCCTTTGGGCATAGTTCCAAATTGCTCTCCAGAATGGTTGAATCAGTTCACAACTCCCCCAACAGTACTTTAGTGTCCTAATTTTCCCATATTCTCTCTAACATTTAGTTTTCAATTTTTGTCATATTAGTCAATCTGATAGATGTGAGATGGTATGAGTTGTTTTAATTTGCATTTCTCTAATCAAAAGTGATGTAGAACATTTCTGCATATGCATATAGAAAAATTGCCTGATCATATCCTTTGATCATTTATCAGATGGAGAATGCCTTGTATTCTTATAGATTTGATTCAGTTCTCAGTATATTTGAGAAATGAGGCCAGTCTTAGAGACATTTATAAAGATTGTTTCACAGATTTCTGCTTTTTTTTAAATCTTGGTTGCATTGGTTTTGATTGCACAAAACCTTTTTTAATTTAATATAATCAAAACTATGTATTTTATATTTTGTAATGTTATCTCTTAATTAATCATGAACCTGTGATTCATCTAACTTCTCTTTTAAGAATTTGGATGCTATAATTCTTGGTGCATATATATTTAGTAATGATATTACTTCATTGTCTATCATACCTTAGCAAGATGTAATTTCCTTCCTCATCTCTTTTAATTAGCTCTATTTTTGCTTTTTCTTTGTCTGAGATCACTTGCTACCTGCTGAAGCTTAGTAAATTCTGCTTCACCCCTTTACCCTTACTTGTGCATCTCTCTGCTTCAAATGTAAGCACTATATTATAGAATTCTGGTGTTTGATTCATTTTGCTATCCACTTCTGTTTTATGGGAGAATTCCCATTCACACTCACAATTATGATTACTGTGTATTTCCCTCCATTCTATTTTTCCTTCTATTTGTTCTCTCTCTCTCCCTTCTTTAACAACCTTTTCCTTCTTGACTGTTTTGCCTCTATCTACTGCCTCCTCCAGTCTGCCCTCTCTTCTACTGTCTGTCCTTTACTTAATTATCTTCCCTCTTACTTTCCTGTGAAGTAAGATAGATTTTTATATTCAACTAGTTGTGTATATTATTCCCTCTTTGAGCCAATACTGATGAGAGTAAGGTTCAAGCAATGTCCATCTTTCCCTCCTCTACAGTAGATTTTTCATACTTCATCTGAAATAATTTAATCTATTCTATCCTTCCCTTTGTTCTGCATTCAGTGCCCTCTTATTAATTTTTTTAAATGTCATTCTCTCGAATTCACCTTCTATCCATATTGTCTATGTATATTTCTTCTAGCTGTACTATTGGTGATAAAATTTTTAAGAATTGTAAGTATTGGGGCAGCTAGGTGGCGCAGTGGATAGAACACCAGCCCTGAAGTGAGGAGACCCTGAGTTCAAATGTGGCCTCAGACACTTAACATTCCCTAGCTGTGTGACTGTGGACAAGTCACTTAACCTCAAATGCCTCGGCAAAAGCAAAAAAAAAAAAAAAAGCAATTACAAGCATATACATGTATGGATGTAAAAAGTTCAGCTCCATTGAATCCCTTGTTACCTTCCCCCTTTTAACTTGATATTAGAGATCACATTTTTTGTTCAATTCTGGTTTTCTCCTTATGAAGTTTGAAATTTTTCTGTTTTATTGGATGACTATATTTTCCCCCTTTGAAGAATTTTTGTTATGCTTAATTTCACTGGATGGGTTAGTTCTAGCTCCTTTGTCTTCTGAAATATATTCCATGACCTCTGCTTCTTTAATGTCATAGCTGCTAAGTCCTATGTAATCTTGATTGTGGCTCCCCAATACTTGAATGTTTTGTTTTTTTTCTGGATACTTGAATTATTTCTGTAATTTGGCTATAATATTCCATAGTGTTTTTATTTTGGGATTTCTTTCCTGAGGGAATTGGTGGATTCTTTCAATGCCTATTTTATCCTCTGGTTCCAGAATTTCAGGGCAGTTTTCCTTAATAATTTCTTGAAAGATGTGGTCCAGGTCCTCCTTTAGATTATGGCTTTCAGGTAGTTCAATTTTTCTCTCCTGGATTTATTCTCTATTCAGTTGTTTTTCCTATGAGGTATTTAAAATTTTCTATTTTTTTCATTTTTTTGAATTTGTTTTGATTCTTGCTGCCTCATAGAGTTTATTAGTTTCCACTTGCCCAATTTTATGTTTTTTATAGTTAGCTTTTGTATTTCCTTTTCCATTTGGCCAATTCTACTTTTCTTTTTCCAAGCTAACTCCTTTCATAATTCTCTTGCATCATTCCCCTTTCTTTCCCCAATTTTTCTTCTCATATTTTTCAGTTCCCCAGAGAGGGCAGACTGGAGGAGGCAGTAGACAGAGGCAAAGCAGTCAAGAAGGAAAAGGTTGTTAAAGAAGGGAGAGAGAGAGAACAAAGAGAAGGAAAAACAGAATGGAGGGAAATACACAGTAATCATAATTGTGAGTATGAATGGGAATTCTCCCATAAAACAGAAGTGGATAGCAAAATGAATGAATTCTTTCTGGTCTTGAGATAACTTATGTTTCTTTGGGATTTTCTCCATATTTTTTTTTTTTTTCCCAGCTGAGGCATTTGGGATTAAGTGACTTGCCCAGGGTCACACAGCCAAGAAGTGTTAAGTGTCTGAGGCCAGATTTGAACTCAGGTCCTCCTGAGTCCAGGGCTGGTGCTCTATTCACTGTGCTGCCCTCTCCATAGCTGTTTTGACATTATTGCCCTCTTCTTTGTGTCTTGATCTTCCCTGTCAATAACTTTCTATGACATTTTTTTTTTTAATTTTTGCTCTTTTTGGGTCTTATTCCTTTCTGGAAGGCTTCTTATGCTAGGGGCTGTAGGCCCTGGCAATTTACCTTGTTTTACCTGTATGCTGCCCTGAGGCCCTGTCTGGTCCTGTACTTGAGAGATGAGGTGTGGGGGGCTGGTGGCTGTAGGGGTCTGGCAGTTTACCTGGTGCAGATTTGGGGTCCTAGTATCTGCCATGTGTTGTGTCAGTGGGTGTTTCTGCGTTTCCCCAGAGCTACTGTGAAGCCCTTAGTGGTCTGGCTGCTGAAAGCTACCTTTTTTCCTGAGTCATTTGGTGATTCCTGGAGCAGAAGTTTGCCCCTTCCCCTGGCTATGTTAAAGCACATGGGTGTCCTGGTCTTAGTCTGCTCCACTGAACTAGGGCTCAGGGTCTCCCACTGGTTTGCTGAAGTGGGGCTTGCTGCTGACTAACTGGGATGCTAAGTGAAACAGATCCTTCTTATAGGTCTTGCAAATTTCCTGGGCTAAAAGACCATTTCACTCTGTTGTCATTTTTTTGGCTCTGTTCCAGGATTTGAGGTGCTAGTTTATAGTTGTTTATAGGGATGAACATGGGAGAATTATGATTTCCTGCTTACTCCACCATCTTCCCTCCTAGAAGTCAGTTTTTAACATTTAACATTTTGGAGTTGACAAAGAGGACTTTCACAGAGCATGGCGGCAGCCATTCTTTCCCTGAGAAAGTCACCATATAAAGACAAAAGCTCCATATTGGGTACCCCATGGTTTAATGCTCTTTGGGCAAAGGGAGGAGTTGGAGTCCTCCAACTCCAAAGCACTCTGAACAAGCTTCCACAGCATTTGCAAAGTGCTTTACAATTTTCACCTGATTTTCATTACAGACCTCTCATGTAGGTACTATATTTTATATATTAGGAATTTGAAGCTTTGGGAGACTAAGTGATTTATTTATTCATTGTCATAGCTGGTAAAGTATCTGAGGAAGACAAGGATTCTGGAAGATAAGTAGAGAAAGAAAAACTGTAAAATAATATTACTAATATTAAAACACAATAAATAAAATATTAGCAAAGTGGTGACAGAAATGTTCAAAAAATATTAGCTATGACCAGAATGCATTTATAACAATAGTGCAGAAAAGGCTCTACACTAGAAAAGATAGCATCTGAAATAGATAATTTCTGAACAGTATCTAGAGAAAACTCTATGTCCAGTAGAAGCACATGTAGAACAAATATATCTAGTGGAACAGGGCAATGATAGTAGTAAAAGACAAGTGGCTTTATGATCAAGACATGGGCTCAGATGTCAAACAATTCTTACGTGTGTACTTTTAATCTATGCCTTTGTTTTGAACTTTGCTTTCTGGTTCACTATTTTTTATTTTAATGGGGGCTCTTGTGCCACAGCGTTAGGAGTGCAGATTTAGAGAGTATCTTCAACATGAGAGCAACTTCTTCCTGTGTGTATTCCATGAATTGGGGAATGGTTCTAGGAACTCTCCTTAAAAAAAGTCACAAATGTGACCTTAGTTTATTTTTTCATCTTTCCCCTTCACATTCATTTGCATAATATACAAAATAATTTTGTGGTTGAAACTTTGGGTGTGAGCCCAAACTCAGAAGGCTCATGGGACCTTATAAAGGCAGTCTCTCATTGGATGCTTTCTCACTGTACTTTATTAAAGGTTCCAGATACATCTGACCAGCAGAAAGAATGGGCCCGGGGAGAACCACAAAACTAAAACCCAGGGAAATCACCAGCAAGCAAAGCCCATGCTCCTGCCGGGGAATGCAGAGGGACACCCATGTGTGATCTGATTGCTGGGGAGGAACAGGATGCTACCTCTGTGGTGACCCAGTTACTTCTGTGTGCATGTGCTCTTTCAAATATATGTCCTGGCACACAGAAATCAATCACTCCATCAACCAGCAGGTACATGCTAAATATCAGGCTAGACCATGGAGACAAAAAGCCGGTGTCTATCCTCAAAGAGCTCACAGAGTCCTGGGAGATGAGGTAACTTGCTCCCATGTGGGTAAAGAGAAGTCTCCCCAAGGAATCCCAAAGGATTTCAGGGGTGGGAGGTGGGGGTGGGGAGGGAGAGAGATCAATAGCTCAATAGCTGTGTGAATCAGCATTTGAACTGAACCTTGGCTGGAGCTAGGGAGTTCCCAGGGGCAGAGATAAGGATTTCCAAGCACCAAGGAGATAGGGACGGGAGATGTCCTATCATTGGCTGGAGTGGATCTGTGTTATCTGCTTGGAGAGATAAGCCCAGATGTTTGTACTTTATCCTAGAGGGCATAGGGGAGCTCCCAAGTCTTTCGCCCAGATGATGTGGGGGACTGTCCAGGCAGGGTTACCATTTTGGCAGCTAGCCACCAGGAGGATGGGCGAAAGAAGGGGAGTGAGTGGGGGGCTCCGACCCGAGCACATGGTGGAGGTAGCGCTTCCCCAGTGGTGCGCCCTCTTGTCTCTGGTGGCGGATTTGTGGGAGAGCGTTCCCCAGGCCAGACCTGAGATTCAGGAGTAGCAATCTGATAGCTAAACACAAGTTGGTAAGCGCTTCAAATATTGGGCATATGAATAAGTGGAACATGGGAGACAGACCCTTCTCTCTGGAAGGTGACATTCTAACAAGGAAAGACAACATGAGAAAGCAGCTGGAGAAGAAGGGGACCTAGACAGGAACATGGTGGAGAAGAGAGCCTGGAGACCCCCTCCCCAAGGAGTAACCACAATTGGCTTGGGGATTCTTTCTCAAAATGGTGGAAGGAAGGGCTGCAGCCACATGAGAAGGCTGGGGGAGCATGGTGGAAAAAAGTCTGGAGAGTCAGGAGCAGATTGAGACCCCCTTCCTCAAAATGGAGGTTCCTGGAGGAAAACAAAAACCAAAAATGACCAAAGGAAATATCTAGAGAATGTAATGGAGGAAGGAGAGGTTTTGATGGGGGGAGGGGGGTATAATTGTGAGGCTCATTAGGGGAAATGTTTTATTGCTTCTTTATATACTATTTTATTTGCTTTGCTTTGTATAGAAAAAGTTAATAATTTGCTGGAGGACTGTGAGTTATGGTTTTGAATGAATACAAACTCAAGAGAAGCCTTGTCTGGAAGGTGTACTCTGCAAGGTGGGGTGTGGGTGCCCCCAGGTACTATATATAGATGAATAATATAGGCTTTGCCCTCTATAATATTCTGGGGACATGTACATGAATAATTAAACTGTAAAAAAAAAACCAAAAATGGTATGGGAGATGTGACATATTTGGGGATTGGGGGGAGGTAGTTATTCAAGATGGGAATGGGAAGGTAAATTTGAGTAAATAGACCAGTGAACAAAGGCCTGAAAGTGGGAAAGTACAGAGTATTCTGTGGAGAAGCAGCATAATACAGTGAATAAAAGGCAGCATGGAGTAGTGAGTGAATAGGGCATTTGAATGGGAGTCAAGAAGGCTCAGAGTTCAATCTGGAGCAAGGCACTGATGATTGCCTCAGTTTCCTGATCTGTAAAATGAAAAGTTTGCACTTGATGACTTCTATGAGGCCTTTTTCAGGTATAAATTTATGATCCTATAAATTTGGCTATAATGTAGGATACAGAAAAAAACTGCATTGACTGAAAAGACAGGCTAAGGCAAGGTCATGAAAAGCCTTAAATGTCCTGTTAAAAGCACCTACCAGATTGTTTTAAGCACTCAGTAGGCAGAATTGCTCTGGAGGAATATCCTATAGTGATTCATGGTATAAAGCAATTTTAGTGGCCATCCAGGTAAACTCTCAATCATCTAGCAAATAGGAAATAGTGCTATTAAAAATTAATCTTTGAAACTTAGTTCTGTTACTGAGGATATAAAAATATTTCAACCTCACCATTAAAGAATTCTACAAAAACCTCTTTTCTTTACATTTTAAATTTTGCCTTCATGTTACATTTTCCTCATCCCAAGATTAATGCCAGGAATGATAATTGCAGATAAATATGTCTATACTAAGGACTCTTATCCTAAAATTACATAATTGTCAAAGACAGCAATTGAATAGAAAAACTTGCTCTCATATGCTGTGCATTTTTGGACTGATAGATATTGCTTATTTTGAGTATAGGATAAGAAAGGCACCCTTAGCTAGATGACCACAACCACTTCCTTAGGTAATTTTCCTCTACAAACACTGAAGAGTATATATTGGGGGTTGGGAATACAGTTTCTTATAAAGATTGATCCAACTTTTTCACTTTTCCATCGGTGGTCTCCCTCCATTCTGGCCACAACAGCACAGCACAAGAAATGCTGTATTCATCCATTAATTTTAAAAATTGTGTGAGGGAATCTCAGGTGTCACTTATATATAAACAAAATCAATAACAAGGATTCTTTTGTCATCCTTAGCTTGGTTCATCATGATCAAGATCTTAACTGTCTTTACCTATGTCCCATTCCCAAACCTTCACTATTTCATTCAAGTCAATAAGTGTCTTTGCTAGTTTACTCTTTAACCCATTGAGCACCATTTTGGTTAACCAGAGGGAACAGTGTTTACTCTTTGGAATAAAGTTTACTCTTTAGTTTAAGGTTAAAACTGCTATCCTGGTTGGCATTTGAACCTTTATCCTAATGGTGTCTCCTTTGATCCTGTGCACAGTCACTCTTTCATTAGCCACTTTCTTGCTCTCAGCCCACAGCATCCTGTCTGTCTAAACCCTTCTCTCTGATCACATACTTTTTTCTTTTTGCCCTGAATCATCAGTTCCTCAAAAATATCACCAGGTTTCTTCCTGGTGTTGTTCCTCAGCATCTCTAAATGCTATGAAATTCCCATCTGCCAGTTACAGGATCATGTTTAAAATATTAATTTCACAATCATGTCTGGAGATGTTATAGGTTCATACAGGCAGATGGAGAACATAAAAAGTCAATTATGTCAACTCCTTCACTTTACAGAGAAGGAAACAACAACCCAGAGAGGTTAAACAATTTGCCCAGGATTATACAGGCAGAACCATCCCTACACTGTTCTTTTACATAGAGAATTAAGTGACTTAATGCCCCATATTTACATGATTTAATTCAAGAAATATATTAACCTTATCCTTATAAGTTATAGATCATCTTGTATCACATAAGTATTTTAAAATCTTCTCATCTTTCTTTCAAGGGTTTCTGCTATGTGGAATAAAGTTGCATTCCACTCCTTTTGTCACCAATAGAAATTCACACACTTCTTATGTGCTAACAAAAACCCCAGGCTTAGAAATGTCACAAATTATTGCATCTTTGAAACATCAGTGATTTTACTCATGTGAGCTGTGTCATTCAATATGGCTTCCATGTTCATGAAAGGACTTGTGTAGTGTAGGAAAAAAAAAAAAAGTTACCCTTGTATTCATCAAAAGGCAGTCAAGAGAGAGATCTCTTCAAATGTCTTTATTTGCCTCATAGCTACAAGTCTTGTGATTTAAACTTATTGCAAGGAAACAGAAAATGACCCAGTATGTCGATGTTTAAGTTTTTCTTCGAGAAACATGGTCATAGATGACAACTTGCAGGTAGAGGTCCGTTTGGATAGGAGTCCTGGTAGAGTTATCCCCTGGGTGAACCTGAAACACAAATCATATAAATCATAAGTACTCAAATAATATTTCCTTTTACTTAATTGCTAAATTTTATAGAGAAATCAATAACTTATGATTTTTATGACATGGCAATCATTTTCATTTAGAAGCTTTTTGGCAGTGAGGAAATTTAGATATTGAGATTATGACTTGCAACTCAAGATGCTCCCCTTAATACAGTGAGGTAATGGGATAGGATTTCAAGGCAGCCTGTGGAGTTATTTCAGAAAAAATAAGGCAGTTGGACTTCCTTCCGGGGGTGGAGCCATGGTGGCGGAGATCAGACAGGAGTCTCTGTAACCTCCTCTAACCTCCCATCAAACCAACAACATATGAAGCCTCTAGACTGATTCTGAAGCAAAAAAATCCACAATATCTGGAGAACAACACGTTTCTAGAAGAAGATACTCTGGAAGAACTTCAAAACAGGTCTGTTTTAATTGGGCAGGGGGGTGGTCTACTGAACCCAGACTGCAGCGCAGGGAGACCAGGGCAGGGAGCTGGAGCAGGGAGCTGGAACAGGAGTCAGAACAGGAGTGGGAGCGTTGTGCTTTTCATACACCTGGGAGTCTTCTGCGAGCCTCTTGGAACAATCTGTCCTGATTGTGGGCAGGTGGTTTGGACGGTCTGCCTTTTGAGGGGGATAGATTGTGAACCACTGAACCCCTGATGAGCATCGGACCTAGCTGCCATTACACAGCACCTTAAAGCAATCAATCAAACAACAGGACTGATCAGCACCAGAAATAATTCAATCAGCGGAGCTGCCCAGTACCTGAAATAATTCAATCAGCAGAACTGCCCCAGGGCAAATTAAAGCAGCTGTCCCACCTTTGCCCTAAACAGACCTCACACCTTTAAAAAAAAAAAATGAATAAAAAACCAAAAAGAGCTCTCACCATAGACAACTTTTATGGAGAGAGGGAAGAACAGACCTCAAATCCTGAGGCCCCTAAAGGTAAAGCAACTCCAGAAAAAGCCCCAAAGAGAGACATAAATTGGTCTCCATGTCACAAGGCTTTCTTTGAAGATTGCATAAAAAATCTTAAAAGAGAGTTAGAAGAAACATGGGGAAACGAAATGAGATCACTGCAAAATAAATAGAAAAAATGGAAAAAATGCAATGAACAAAAAATTGCAAAAGGAACTAAAAAGAGTAACTGAAGAAAATAAGACATTAAAAATTAGAATCGAACAATTGGAAATGAATGACTCATCAAGACTTCAAGAATCAGTCGAACAAAAACAAAAAAATGAAAAGATAGAGAAAAACATGAAATATCTCCTAGGAAAAACAACTGACCTGGAAAATAGATCTAGGAGAGACAATCTAAGGATTATAGGGCTTCCTGAAAGCCATGATGAAAAAAAGAACCTGGATACTATCTTCCAGGAAATCATAAAAGAAAACTGCCCTGATATTTTAGACCCAGAAGGCAAAATACTCCTTGAAACAATCCACCGATCACCTCCTGAAAGAAACCCAAAAATTAAGTCCCCCAGAATATCGTGGCTAAATTCCAGAACTATCATACCAAGGAAAAGATATTACAAGAAGCCAGAAAGAAACAATTTAAATATCGGGGAGCTACAGTTAGGATCACACAAGACCTAGCAGCTTCTACTTTGAAGGATCGAAGGGCCTGGAACCAGATATTCCGAAGGGCAAAGGAACTTGGATTACAGCCAAGAATAAGTTACCCAGCTAGAATGAGCATTATCTTCCAGGGAAGAAGATGGTCATTCAATGATATAGGAGAATTTCACCTATTTCTACTGAAAAGACCAGAACTGAACAAAAAATTTGATCTACAAACACAGAACACAAGAGAAACATAAAAAGGTAACAAGAAAAAATAATTCTTGAGAACTATATTTATGTTATAGATACTTATAGAATGAGGGTTGATTTTATGAATCTATTATGACATTATGATTATGATATGATTACTATGATTTTATGATTGTTATCATATGATTACTGTGATTTGATGATTATTATTATATGTTTATTGTGATTTTATGAATTTTATGATATGATAAACTGAAAAAGAAATTAGAGGTAGAAAAGGGGTAACACTGGAAGAAGAGGAAAAGGAGGTAAAATAAGGGAAATTACATCACATGTAGAGGCAAAGAAAACCTATAATGATTGAGGGGAGAAAAGGGAGGGGAATGAAAATTGGGTTAATCTCCATCTCATCAGATTTGGCTCAGAGGGAATAATAGACGCACTTATAAGGAAACAGGAGGGAAAGGGGGGAAAGGGAGTGGGTGGGGCTCTAAAGGGGAAGGATTGTTTGAGGGAAGTGGTTTTCAAAAGCAAAATAGTAGGGAGGAGGGAAAGGGGATAAGAAAGAGAAAAGCATAAGCTAGGGTAAATAAGATGGCAGGAAATACAGAATTAGTTATTTTAACTGTGAATGTGAATGGAATGAGCTCTCCCTTAAAGCAGAAGCAGATAGCAGATTGGACTAAAAACCAGAATCCAACAATATGTTGTATACAAGAAACACATCTAAAACATAGAGATACATACAGGGTGAAGGTAAAAGGCTGGAGCAGAATCTATTATGCTTCAGGTGAACAAAAAAAAGCAGGGGTAGCAATCCTGATCTCAGACCAAGTAAAAGCAAAGATAGACTTAATTAAAACAGACAAAGAAGGAAATTATATCTTCCTAAAGGGTACCATAGATGATGAAGCAATATCAATACTAAACATATATGCACCAAGTGGTATAGCATGGAAATTCCTAGAGGAAAGGTTCAGAGAGATGCAAGAAGAAATAGACAGCAAAACTATAATAGTGGGGGATCTCAACCTCCCTCTCTCAGAACTTGATAAATCAAACCACAAAATAAATAAGAAAGAAGTTAAGGATGTAAACAAAATGTTAGAAAAGTTAGGTATGATAGATCTTTGGAGGAAATTAAATGAAGACAGAAAGGAGTTTACTTTTTTCTCAGCAGTCCATGGAACTTATACAAAAATTGACCATGTGTTAGGACACAAAAACCTCAAAATCAAATGCAGGAAGGCAGAAATAATAAATGCATTTTTTTCAGATCATGACGGAATAAAAATCACATGCAATATAAGGCCAGGAGAAAATAGACCAAAAAGCAATTGGAAACTAAATAATTTTATCCTAAAAAATGAATGGGTGAAACAGCAAATTACAGACACAATTACTAATTTCATTCAAGAGAATGACAATAATGAGACAACATACCAAAATTTGTGGGATATAGTCAAAGCGGTAATAAGGGGAAATTTTATATCTCTAGATGCTTATTTGCATAAAATAGAAAAAGAGAAAATCAACAAATTGGGCTTGCAACTAAAAAAGCTAGAGAAAGAACAAATTAAAAACCCCCAATCAAATACCAAACTTGAAATCCTAAAAATAAAAGGAGAGATTAGTAAAATTGAAAGTAAAAAAACTATTGAATTAATAAATAAAACTAAAAGTTGGTTTTATGAAAAAACCAACAAAATAGATAAAACTCTAGGTAATTTAATTAGAAAAAGGAAAGAGGAAAATCAAATTGTTAGTCTCAAAAATGAAAAGGGAGAACTTTCCACCAATGAAGAGGAAATTAGAGCAAT
>JAJPUD010008758.1:35427-83975 GCA_023553655.1 Myrmecobius fasciatus
AATATAGATTGCCCAGATTAACAGAAGAGGAAATAAATTACTTAAATAGTCCCATTTCAGAAAAAGAAATAGAACAAGTCATTAATCAACTCCCTAAGAAAAATCCCCAGGACCAGATGGAATTACATGTGAATTCTACCAAACATTTAAAGAACAGTTAACTCCAATATTATATAAACTATTCGAAAAAATAGGGAATGAAGGACTCCTACCAAACTCCTTTTATGATACAGACATGGTACTGATACCTAAACCAGGTAAAACAAAAACAGAGAAAGAAAATTATAGACCAATCTCCTTAATGAATATTGATGCAAAAATCTTAAATAAAATATTAGCAAAGAGATTACAAAAAATCATTCCCAGAATAATACACCATGACCAAGTAGGATTTATACCAGGAATGCAGGGATGGTTCAATATTAGGAAAACGATTAACATAATTGACTATATTAATAACCAAATTAACAAAAAACATATGATAATCTCAATAGATGCAGAAAAAGCATTTGATAAAATCCAACATCCATTCCTATTAAAAACATTAGAGGGTATAGGAATTAATGGACTTTTCCTTAAAATAGTCGGTAGCATGTATTTAAAACCATCAGCTAGCATCATATGTAATGGTGATAAACTGGAACCATTCCCATTAAGATCAGGGGTGAAACAAGGTTGCCCACTATCACCATTACTATTCAATATTGTATTAGAAATGCTAGCCTTGGCAATAAGACAAGAAAAAGAGATTAAAGGAATTAGAGTAGGTCATGAGGAAACCAAATTATCACTCTTTGCAGATGATATGATGGTCTACTTAGAGAACCCTAGAGAATCAACTAAAAAACTATTAGAATTAATCCACAACTTTAGCAAAGTTGCAGGATACAAAATAAATCCACATAAATCATCAGCATTTTTATACATCACCAACAAAATGCAACAGCAAGAGATACAAAGAGAAATTCCATTCAAAATAACTATCGAGGGGCGGAGCCAAGATGGCGAACAGCAGACAACTTTCTCTGTGAACTCCTGGGACCTTCCCTCAGACCCAGACAAAGTGAGCCTTCAAACTGGTTTTTGAGTGAGGGCTCCTCCAAACATTTGGACTACAACGCACTTCTATCAAAAATCTACCTTGAAAGAACTCCGGAGAAGGTGAGCCTCAGGGGAAATCGTCGCAATCAGACTCCAGCCGGGGCGGAAGTCAGGGCTGCAATAGAGGGGCGGATTTTAGGCACTCAGGAAGCCCCTGGGAGACGCCTGGGCCACTTTGCTCTGCTTGCGGGCAGGTGCTTTGGCAGATCTGCCTTTGGTAAAGGGTGGATCGAGAGCAGCTGAAAACGTGGTCCTAGTGCGAATCTAGCCCGACCAGCCTCAGACCGGAAGTCAACTCGGCAAACTGCCCCAGGGCAAATACAAATTGTTGCAGTTTTCTCTGCTTTTGACCAATATCCCAACTTTAAATCATGAGCAAGAAGCAGAAGAGAGCTCTCACCATAGAAAGCTTTTACGGAGAAAAAATAGAACAGTCCCCAGATCCTGACATTATGAAAACAGTCCCAGATGAAGCCACAAAGGCAGACTTAAGTTGGTCTCCCTTTCAGAAGGCTTACCTGGAAGATTGCATTAAGAATCTCAAAAGAGAGCTAGAAGAAGAATGGGGAAATAAATTGAGATCAGGGCAAGAGAAATATCAAAAACTGGAAAATAGGACTGGTGAATTGGAAAAAGAAAACAGTTCACTGAAAAATAAAACTGGCAAAATGGAAAAAGAATGCATTGAATCAAGAAATTCAATTGACCAGCTACAAAAGGAGCTAAAAAAGATAACTGAAGGAAATAATACTTTAAAAATTAAAACTGAAGAAATAGAAGTAAATGACTCAATAAGACTTCAAGAATCAGTTAAACAAAATAACTATCGATAGTATAAAATATTTGGGAATATATCTGCCAAGGGAAAGTCAGGATCTATATGAGCAAAACTACAAAACACTCTCCACACAAATTAAGTCAGATCTAAACAACTGGAAAAACATCAAGTGCTCTTGGATAGGTCGAGCGAATATAATAAAGATGGCAATACTACCTAAACTAATCTATCTATTTAGTGCTATACCAATCAAACTCCCAAGAGATTATTTAACTGAACTAGAAAAAATAACAACAAAATTCATCTGGAAAAACAAAAGGTCAAGAATTTCAAGGGAATTAATGAAAAGAAATGCAAATGAGGGTGGCCTAGCTGCACCAGATCTAAAACTATATTATAAAGCAGTGGTCACCAAAACCATTTGGTATTGGATAAGAAATAGAGTAGTGGATCAGTGGAATAGGTTAGGTTCACAGGACAAAATACTCAATGACAATTGTAATCTAGTGTTTGATAAACCCAAAGACCCCAGTTTTTGGGATAAAAACTCACTATTTGACAAAAACTGCTGGGATAATTGGAAACTAGTATGGAAGAAATTAGGCATTGACCCACACCTAACACCATATACCAAGATAAGGTCAAAATGGATTCATGATCTAGGCATAAAGAATGATATTATAAACAAATTAGAACAATGTAGGATGGTTTACCTCTCAGACCTGTGGAGGGGGAAGGAATTTGTGACCAAAGAAGAACTAGAGGTCATCATTAATCACAAAATAGATAAGTTTGACTATATCAAGTTAAAAAGTTTTTGTACAAACAAAATGAATGCAGACAAGATTAGAAGGGTAGCAGTAAACTGGGAAAATATTTTCACATCCAAAGGTTCTGATAAAGGCCTCATTTCTAAAATATATAGAGAATTGACTCAAATATATAAGAATTCAAGCCATTCTCCAATGGATAAATGGTCAAAAGATATGAAGAGAAAATTTTCAGACGAAGAAATTGAAACTATTTCCAGTCACATGAAAAGGTGCTCCAAGTCACTATTGATCAGAGAAATGCAAATTAAGACAACTCTGAGATACCACTATACATCTGGCAGATTGGCTAAAATGATGAAATGATAATGATAACTGTTGGAGGGGATGTGGGAAAACTGGGACACTGATACATTGGTGGAACTGTGAACGGATCCAACCATTCTGGAGAGCAATTTGGAGCTATGCTCAAAAAGTTATCAAACAGTGCATACCCTTTGACCCAGCAGTGTTTCTACTGGGCCTATATCCCAAAGAGATTTTAAAGGAGGGAAAGGGACCCACACGTGCAAAAATGTTTGTGGCAGCCCTTTATGTAGTGGCAAGAAACTGGAAATTGAAAGGATGCCCATCAATTGGAGAATGGCTGAATAAATTATGGTATATGAATGTTATGGAATATTATTGTTCTGTAAGAAATGACCAACAGGAGGATTTCAGAGAGGATTGGAGAGACTTGCATGAACTGATGCTGAGTGAAATCAGCAGAACCAGGAGAACATTATACACAGCAACAAGACTATACGATGATCAATTTTGATGGACATGGTTCTCTTCAACAATGATGTGATTCAAACCAGTTGTTCAGCGATGAAGATAGTCATATACATCCAGAGAAAGGCCTGTGGGAACTGAGAGTGAACCACCACACAGCATTTTAACGCTTTCTGTGAATATTTTCATGCATTTTGTTTTCCTTCTTAGGTTGTTTTTTTCTTCTTCTCTTTCTAGATCTGATGTTTCTTGTGCAGTAAGATAACTGTATAGATATGTATACATGTATTTGTCATATAATTTATCCTATTTAGCATGTATTAGATTACCTGTCATCTAGGGGTGGGGGGTGGGGGGAAGGAGGGGAAAAGCTTGGGAAAAAAAAGTTTTTGCAAAGGTCAATGTAGAAAAATCACTCATATGTTTTGTAAATAAAAAGCTTTATAAAAAAATAAGGCAGTTAAGTAATTTTTTAAGGACTAGAAAAAAATTAAATTGGCTTTTATACTTTTAGCATAGGAATAGAAATTGCATGGTTTACTACCTTCCTTTTTTGCTTCTATTATAAGGGTGGAAGATCAGGAAAAAGGAAAAAGGAGTTGCTAATTAGAGAAAAAGCATTGTTTATTGCTTGTGCTGGGCTGAGGTAAAAAAAAATAAACACTGGAAGAGAGATGAGAAATAGTCAAGCAAAAAAGATAATATTCTTAGGTAGAACAGAGTCTCAGATAAAGTATGTACTTTACACTTACAACCACAGGATTAGGTGAATTAAGATAATGAATGCCATCCTGTGGCTACCTATCCTATATGTGAAAACTCCTATTAAAGATGAACACAATTATTGCCACTACACAAAACCCCCCAGCATCTTGAGTATTACAACTGCAACTCTAAAAAGTGGAAGAAAATTGTCCTGTTCATAATCTCATGGACTACACTGTCCAGGGGCTTTCTTGGCAAAGACACTGGAATGCTTTCTCATTTTCTTTCCTAGTGGATTAAGACAAACAAACAGGGTTAAGCTAGTGTTTGGTATTGGATTTGAACTCTGGTCTTCCTGACTCCAGGCTCAGAGCTGCAATCACTGAGCCACTGAGCTGCCCCTTCAGCACTCACACCTGTTATTTGGAAGTATTAAGAGACTACTGGCATATTGCTGAAGCATCATCATGTAGAACAGGGGCTCTTCCTCCCTTTTTTTGTCATGGACCCCTTTGGCAGTTATACAGTGAAGCCCCTGGAGTTCTCAGAATAATGCTTTTAAATGAATAAATTAAAATACATATGATTACAAGGAAAAAGTTATACTGAAAATTACACTGAAATATCATCAAAACAGATGAAACAGATTATAATATAGTAATATGTCTAGTAGCGAGCCAAAAACACTAGTAATTTAATGTAGTGATAAATACATAAAGTATATTTCAAAGTATTAGCAATGATTGCAATGTGATATGAACATCTATGATTTCTACTGTAACAGTCACAAGGATTGCTTACACTATTATTGTTGCCTATATTCATAATTAAGAAAAATGCTAACTTTTAGTTGGAGGTTAGTGGAAATAAAGCTGCAATAAAGATACATATTTTTCTTAGCCAAGTTCATAGGCCCCTGAAAAAGTCACAGTCAGCTCAGGGGTGTGTAGAACTTAAAACCCACTGATTTAGAGATATTCACAGGCATATAGTTACATGTGGTTTTGTTTTAAGTATTTTACTAAGAAAAATAATTGATTTTCTAAACTTAAAATTTAAGATGGTCATATACAGAAGGCTTACATCTAGACAAACTATCAAATAAACAAAGACAAACATTCTATTAACATTCTATCCATAGTCAGTTGTAAGAATTTCTCCTTGTCCCTGACTATCCTGAGTTCATTTATTTTCTTGATTGTGTAATAGATCAAAGAGCAACATTTCTTTTGAAGTGGACACAGTCTAATATATATTGGGATAGTAAATGAAGTTGAATGTTTTGATAGGCTGGTATCAGGACATATTCTTTTAAAATAGGAGCTACTAGATGGTACAGTGGATAGAACCTGGAGTCAGTAGTAAGATTCATCTTCCTCAGTTTAAATCTGGTCTCAGACACTTTGGGCAATTCACTTTATTGTGTTTGCCTCAGTTTCCTCATTTGTAAAATGAACTGAAGAAGGAAATGGCAAACCACTTCAATATCTTTGCCAAGAAAACCCTAAGAATCAGACACGAATGAAAAACAACTTAAAAAAATTAGATAAGGCAAAAATTCTACTAGGTTTTCAGGGTCATCTGCCTTAGTCACCTTTTATTTATTTCTATGGCAGAAATAATACTTTGTTCTCAGTCATTCCTTCTGATCAATACTTGATATTTAACTTCTATCCTAAAGTCTCTCCTTGAAGTTAGGCTGATTTTGTCATTGATTTTAGTATGTATGAGAGAAAGGAAAATAAGTGAGTAGAGCTGAAATATCTCTGACTCCTATATTTTTGCCTTTATTCTTCAGTAGAGTTTTAATGCCTGTGAGATCATATTTTGTAGAGCTATTTTTACTAATAAAACCAATATAATTTCTTGGTTATCTTGTTTATATTTAGAAACATACAGGCATTTTTACCCTCTAGGATAGTTAAACATTTATGTACACAGGGATTGACATCCATATGTAATTGCATATACACATTTATTTTCCCCTTTCAATACATAATATAAACTATATTAAAGCAGGGGAGGGGTGAAGGCGTACTAATGCATATTAAGATATGCTTTATAATGAAATGATCATACCAGATAGACAGGAAAAAGCATGATTAAAATTATTTTGGGAAAAGACCAAAGGAAACAATTTTGTGATTGGAGTATACCACAGACTACCTGGAGAGTAAAAGAAAAATAGGAAAAGAGTTTAGGAAGATAGTTTAAAAAGCTGAGATAGATGGACTAACACCATGACATAGTAATATTCCGGAAACACTGAAGAGTAAAGCTTATTTCTCATTTTCATGCCAATAATCAAGAAAATGTAGGAGTTTATATAAGTAGCAAATCTTGATGAAGTAGGTATAAAATATTCTCAAGCAATCCTTTATGAGGTAATGCACTGAAAACATGTTGATTGATATGAAAAAAATGAGTACTAGCATTCTCTAGTCAAAAATAGAAACCTTTTTTCAATTTTTTACAGATAATATATTTTAACTAAAAGGAATTAAAATCAGTGGCCTTTGGAAAAATGCAACCAAATACACAAATTTGGAAATTTTTAACCATTGATCTCATATTGTTTTAGTATGTGAATAGTTTTTTTTTTTCATTTTTTTCATGGATACCATTCTTAGGCAATTCTGGTTTATGAAAATAGTTTCCCAGAGTTCCCTATTAGAGATCTTTTTTATTTAAACCAGAGACATTTTCTTTACTTTCAGTGGAATCAGTTAAGAGGCACATATATTTTCTTTAACTTTGGGCCTAAATTACTTTTTTTATTTGTTTAGTATTTCATTTTTTCCAAGTTATAAGATAAGTAAAAACAAATTTTAATATGTGTTTTTAAAATTTTGAGTTCCAGATTCTCTACCTTCCTCTTCCCTATTGAGAATTAACCCATCCCCCCCTGCCAATTGAGAATGCAAGCAATTCAATATAGGCTATACATGTGTGATCATGCAAGACCCCACATAAAAATCATGTTGTAAAAGAAAACAGACCCCCCAAAAACACCTCAAAAATAAAGTAAAAAAAAGTATGCTTCAATTTGTATTCAGACTTCATCATATCCATCCATTTTTCTTTGGGGATGGATAGCATTTTTTCATCATAAGTCTTTCAAAGTTGTCTTGGATCATCGTATTGCTGAGAATAGATAAGTCATTCACAACCGATCATCTTACTTTGTACACAGTACATTTCATCTGGTATTTGCTCATGTAAGTCTCTCCAATTTTTCTGAAAGCATCCTGCTCATCATTTCTTATATCACAATAGAATTCCATCATAATCACAATTTGTTCAGCCATTCCCATCCTCTCAATTTCCAATTCTTTGCTACAAATATTTTTTGAACATATAGGTCCTTTTCCTTTTTGTTTTTTTTATCTCTTTTAGCATATAGACTTAGTAGTGACATTGCTAGGTCCAATGGTTTTATACATGGTTTTACAATTCTTTGGGCATAGTTCCAAATTGCTCTATAGAATGGGTGAATCAGTTTACAACTCTACTAACAGTACATTAATGTCTCATTTTCCCCAATCCTCTCCACCATTTGTCATTTATTTTTCTGTCCTATTAGCCATTCTAATAGGTTTGTAGTAGCACTTCAGAATTGTTTCAACTTGCATTTCTCCAATTAATTATGAATTGGAGCATCTCTTTATATGGCTATATATATATATATGTACTTCATTTGAAGACTGTTCATATCTTTTGATCATTTATCAATTTAGTTGGGGAATGACTTGTTATAAATTTGACTCAGCTACTCTATGTTTGAAAAATGAGGTCTTTATCAGAGTAACTTCATTTTTTTTTTTTTTTTTTTTGTATACTTCCTACCTCCCTGTGGAGGGCTCACTATCGCCCATTTTGTGCATCTATCTTCAGAAATACTTTTAGGGACTTGCATGTTTTCTGTTTTGCCAAGCCGACACGATCCAAGGAGAGGTGGGTTTCCCATTTCCTTTGTCTGGGCTCTGCTCTGTGAGGGGCCACCTTTGACCTCCCCAACAGCCTCCAGGCTGAGAGCTGGAAGCTGCTTGCTCCTGGTTAGCTGGGGGCTGGGATTATGCTGGAGCAGCCTGCATTGGACTGTGGTCCACTTTTACTGCAGTGTGACAAACCTTTCCTGTCAACCTTCTAAGTTGTCTTAGGCTGGAAAACGGTTTCACTTGGTCTTTTTGTATGTTCTACTACTATAAAATTGTTAGAATCCATTATATAAAGGTATTTGGAGGGGTCTGGGGAGAACTCAGCCTTTTTAATATCCCCAGTGCTGGGTACAGTGTTTGGTACACAGTAGGCTCTTAATAAATGCTACTGATTGAAGCTAATTTGATTTTCTTTACTCTTTTTAATTAGATTGCCTGAATTTTTATAAATTTCGTTTATATCCTCAAAGAACCTTCTTCTAGTTTTGCTTATCTATTATATACTCAGGTTTTCAATCCAACTGTTTTATTTTTCAAGATTTCCTTTTTTTCTTTATTTTTGTTTATTGTGGATTTCCTGGATTTCTAGTTCAATGTGTATTTTTGGGATATATTTTTTTCCTCTAAAGTCTAATTTTCATCTAATAGTGATTTGCATCTTCTTACCTTCTTCCTTGTTTACTTTTGGTTGGTTTATTTAGCTCTAACAGGGATAAATTAAGATCTACTATTACAGATTTGCTATTTCCTTCTGTAACACATTTAACTTTTCCTTTAAGAATTTAGATTTTATGTCATGTGGTGTCATGTATATTTAGCTCCTTCCTATTCTCTCTTATTCCAGCTCCTTTTCCTTCCCTTGTCTTCCTTGATCCTTCTTTAAAAATCTGTTTTGCTTCTTACTAATGTCTCCTTTAATCTATCCTCCCTCTTATTTATCCACTTTTCCTCAACTTTTTTTCCTTATAGTTCCCTATAGGGCAAGATGTAGGTACTCAGCTATTTGCATATGCATTCTTCCCTCCTTTAACCAGTTTGATTAAGAGTGAAGTCCAAGTGTAGCTCACTAACCTACCTCCAAAAGTCTCCTGAATTTTATAAACTATGTCTGCCTACCCTCCATTTATGCAAAATAATTTTCCCCATTACTCTTCTCCCTGTAAATATGTAAGAAGGTAAATAGTTTAATTTTATTTAGTCCCTTATTATTTTTTGTTCATGTTTACATTTTTATGCTTCTCTTGTTTCCTGTATATAAAATTTTCTACTCAGCTCTAATCTTTCATCAGAAATACTGAGTTAAAAATATTTTATTAAAGGTCCCTTTTTCCCTCTGTTGGATTATACTCAATTTTCGTGAATGGGTTGCAAACCTAGATCCTTTGCCTTCTGTAATATTATATCCTTAGCATGCTGGTAGCTACTAGATCTTGTAGCTCCTCAGTAGTTGAATTCTTTCCTTCCTACTGCTTGCAGCATTTTTCCTTGATCTAGGTACTATAGATTTTGGTTGTAATATTCCTATGTAAATATGGGAGTTTTTATTTTGAGTTTTTCTGAGGTAGTAACCAATTAGATTTAAAAAATGTCTACTTTGGGGCAGCTAGGTAGCACAGTGGATAGAGTACTAGCCCTGAAGTCAGGATGACCTGAGTTCAAATCTGGTCTCAGACACTTAACATTCCCTACCTGTGACACTGGGCAAGTCACTTAACCCCAATTGCCTCAGCAAAAAAACAAAAACAAACAAACAAACAAAAATGTCTACTTTGCCTTGTCTAAGATATATGGACACTTTTATGATTTCTTTAAATATGTCTAGGTATTAAAAAAAAAATTTGGTGGTAGCTTTCAAGTAGTCCAAGAATTCTTAAATGACCTCTCTTCAAACTGTTTTCCAAGTTATTTATTTTTTCTATATTTTCCATTTCCCTCCACTTTTCCAGACTTTTGAATTTATGATTTATTAATAATCTATAGTTAGTTTCCATTTGGATAATCCTAATTTTCAAAATGTCATTTTCTTCGGTAAAGTTAATACGTATCCCTTTTTCTAAGCTGGTAATATTCCAATGATAATTTTTTTGTCTAGTTCTTGTTCCCTCCACTCATTTTTCCTCTATTGCTTTCTATTGGTTTTTAAAATAAGCATTTAAAAATATATATAAAAATTAACTATTCTAGAAATTCTTGTTGGATGTGTGCCCAAGCTGCAGTTTTCTTTGAGATTTTGTAGATATTTTTGAATTATTCTCTTCTGTTTGTTTTGAGCTTCCCTGTCATAATAGCTCTCAATAGTGACATCCTCCTCATCTTCCTCTTCCTCCTTCACTACCATCACGACTATCGCTCTCTCTCCTCCTTTTTGTTAATTTTATGTTTATAGTTCATAGTTTTAGGGAGGAGGTCTGACCTGCCTGAGGCCTGTCTGGCCAGAACTTCTGTCTTTTTAAAATGCTTCTGCTGCTTCAATGGCTTAAACTGGGGCCCTGAAATGTTTCAGTATTCCCCATGTCTATAACCCAGGGTGAGATCTGTTCATTGCCCTCCTGATTTGAGCTCTATAAGTTCCTAACCCAGGAACTAACTGGTGGTGCTCAGTGTTAGCTTACTGAGAGACATTGTAAGTTCAAAGTAACTGTATTGATTGCTGGCTCTCCTTTGTTCTGGGGCTCCTGTCCTAGTTATTCCATTTTACGATTAGAATCTGGGCTAAAATTAGACTTCATTGCTCTTCTTCCTGGTATCAAAAGCCCCACAGATAAGTTTCAGGCAGGAGCTTGTTCCTTAATTCAGGACACACCTAGGGCTTGCACTCCAGACAGCTTCTCTCTGCCCTCAATCTGTGACCCAAAACTGGGAGGTGGACAAGAGAGCTGCCACATGAGATCCCCCTGGGCCCGGGGAGCCTCTGAGATCTCTCTCTGCCCGTATGTCTTGCCTGGCTCCCTTTCAGTCCCTAGACACTAGGAGCTCTCTGCTGCACGATTCTGGGTAGACCCTACCTCCAGTTTTAAGGATCTTCTTAAGATCTTTCTAAGATGCTATCAACTAGAAAAATGACTCACTGGCACTTTTTCTTGATTTTCCTTATCAGTATGTGGTCTCATGCATTTTCTAAATCATTGTGAAGGAAGGAGCTAGGCTCTAATGCTGCTTCTCATGCCACTGTCTTCCTCCAATCCAAAATCCCAAGGTTACACTGTCAAACAGAAGAAGTAACAATGGGAATTCTAGCTTTTTGTGCTAGTAACTTTTGCAGTCATTTCCAACTTTTTCCGAATTTATGGACACAGATTTTATAGTACACCAGTGCCTTCTACATTCCACTTTTTAAAGCCACATTATGCCTTATTCCTATGCCTTATTCTTTTAACTACCAATTCTTTAAGATTAAGTTTGCCTCCAGTTGTCTTTTCTTCAACAGATATTTAACTTTTATTGCACTGTAGTTAGTAAAAGATATGTTTGAGATTTTTATGTCCATGGTCAATTTAAGAGGTATCAGCTGAAAAATATGAATTATTTTTTCCTGTTTTCATTTAAAAATTACCAGAAATCTGTAATATCAAGTCAACAAACATTTATTAAACACTGACTATGTGCCAGGCACTATGCTAAGTGCTAAGGACTTACAGAAAGATAAAGCACAATCCAATGGAATAGATAAATAAGCTAATAGCCATATGCAAACAAGATATAGGATAAACTGTAGGTAATTAATGGAGGAAGGAATTACAATTAAGAGTTATTGCTTCTTGTGAAAAGTGGGATTTTAACTGAAACTTGAATAAGGTAAAAGCAAAGAAGTAGAAATAAAATTCCTGAAATGAGAGACAAGCAGTGAAAAATGTACACAGAGAGGAGATGGACAAAGTACATTTCTAACTTTTCAGGTTTTCTTTATTATTTAGTTGTAAACATTTTTCTAGTTCTGAGAGTTATATTGAGGTCTCCCCCTCATTATAATTTTCCTCTTTTTTTTTTGCCCATAACATTTAGCTTTTAAAAAAATGTTTATATGCTATGCTATATGGTGCATATGTTACATACTGAACCTGATTCACTGTCTATAGCAAAAAGGTTAATTAAATGTGAGATCCATGGGCCACAGGCTGCCTACCACATTCCCTAGGGTAGTCTAAACCAGATTAAAATGTAATTAAGAACATTTAACAAAATAAATAAAATAGAATAAAACATGGATAACATTTTATTTTAAAACTAAGCTAATATGTGGCCTGCAGGAACCTTTATGTATGGATTATTGGCTCTGTTTCTATTTGAGGTTTATATGACTGCTTTATTCTTCCACCAAAATGTATTTTCCCTGTATACTCTTTTAATTAGGTTGATTTTTGCTATAACCTTGTCTGAAATAATGATTGCTATTTTCTGTGTGTATGTGTGTTGTGTGTGTGTGTAGTTGCAACAACATATTGTTCCAATCCTTATTTGAACTCCATCAGTTTTTTTATATTTCAATATATTTTTTTGTAGTTGGTCTTTCCAATCTATTCTACTATCTTCTATTTTATCCCATTCTGAGTCAGTTATAATAATTAGCTATATATTTCCCATCTTCCTATTTCCTTATACTTTTCCCTCTTTTTGCCTTCTTTTTTCTCTTTTCCTCCTCTATGCTTAGGATGGGTTTTTCTTATTATTAGTGAATCTACCCTCTAATTCCCCATTCCCCCCTCCCTATTTCCTCTCATTTCCTAATTTAGTTGAATATCAAGATTATGTGAGATAAGTTTCCTTGCCATCTTTTCCTACTCCATTTTCTCTATTTCTTTTCTTTGTCCTTTCAAAATCCTTAAACAGAACAAAATCATTTCCATATCTTCTGTCTTATTTGATTCACTAGAATGTGAGTCTTGACAGGGGGAACCGAGTGTCTTTTTTTTTTTTGCCTTTCTTTATATCCTTATCACTTAGCAGTGTCTGGTATATATCAGGTACTAAAAAATGATTGTTGGTTCAATTTGACGAACTTCATAATCTGATGTCATAAGGGTTTAAAATCTAAACAGTTTGTAAGTCTCTCCCTATTGCTCACTTGTAGTTACAATTTTATATTATACTTTTGTCCAATGTTTGTATTTCAAAGTTCTATTCCATCTGGCCTTTTTAATCAGGATTACTTGGAAATCTTCTATTCCACCAAAAGACAATATATTTTTCCTGCTCTAGACTTTTAGTCAATTTTACTGGATAAGTTATTCTTACTTGAAGAACTGTATCATTTGTAATGTATTACATCCCATGCTCTCTGTTCTTTTATTATAGTTCCTAAGACTTGTGTTATCCTTACTGTGGCTCCTTGGTACCTAGATTCCTTTTTTGTGGTTGATTATAATATTTTCCCTCTGAATTAAAAGCTCAGGATTTGAGCTCTGATATTCTTGGGAGTTTTCATTTTGGGATTTTTTCCAGGAGGTGATCACTGGAATAATTATATTTTTACTTTGCCCTTTGGTTTCAATAAATCTGAGTAGTATCCTTTAATGATTTCTTGAAATCCAGGATCATTTTCTTGGGTCATGATTCTTATAATCTCTCCTTAATCTATTTTCCAGATAAATTATTTTTATTTGATCTTCTTTATCTTCTATTTTTAAGTTTTTTTTTTAACTTCATTTTTAGTATTCCTTGTTTTCTTATAGAATCACTAGCTTCAGTTTGGTCAATTCTAATTTTAAGATTTTTTTTAAAACTTTGGTAGGCTTTTTGGTAACTCTTCTGCTAGCTTTCTTTCCAAGTTTATGTCCTAGTTCAAATTTCTTTTCTAATTTGTTCTTCTATTTTTCTCATTTTTTATAATGTGATTTTAACTCTTAAAATTCTTGTTTGATTTATTCTATGAATTCTAATTAATCTTGTGAATGAGCTCATTCTTCTTTGAGGATTTTCTCTCTCTTCTGGCCTAGTGTCTTGGAAATTTCTAAAATAATATAGTTCATTTTTTTTTTGTTGTTGTTGTTTGTCTATTCACTAATTCTATATTTCTGAAACCATGCTAAGGTTGCCATGAGATTCAAATTTGGATTCCTCTCTCTAGGAATTTAAGATTGTAGTTAGCCCAAAGCTCAGATACTCCTTGCCTGGAAACTCCCTCCTCAGGAAATCAGGACTGGTCTGTGTTTTGAGGTCCTCCTTTTGGCCCAGGAACTAAATGTAATATTCTCTTTCCTCTAGGGATTGAACTGCATTGAGGCAATTTTCTTCACTCCTTCCCTCTAGAGAAACTTAACTCCAAGGTCTTTCCTTCCCTTCTCCAGGGACTGGAATCAAAAGCAACAGCATGGGAAGTAGGAAGAGAAAATGTATGGTAGGTGGAAGAGGCAATGGGGCATGGGCAATGAGGAGGAAAAGATGTGAGGTAGTTGGGAGTCATATAGCTAGTTAGTACAGTTTGGTATACTGCTTTTTTGGCTATCTCTTCCATTTCCCAATATTAAAAATATAGATCCAAAAACTCTCTTTAAGACTTATTTGGAAGATTCAAAAACAGGAAATTATTTTCTAAGTTTCTAATGTATGAAGACAGAGGATTTTTGTAGATGAACCATGCAACAAAATCATGTAAGGATGGAAACATTTATAAATTTCATAGTATCATTTTCTTTCAAAAAGAAATTATCTACCCACACACTTTTAGTTGTCACTTTGATAGCCAAGATGATCTTCACTCTAATTTTGAGCTTGGGTGGAGTAAGTTACAAGACAGAAGATCTCTGTAGCTAATCAGTTAAAAGAAACTCAAAAACAATTGGATTGTCATGAGCTATGTGAAGAATTATGTTATCAATTGAATCAAACCAAAATGATGAAAGATGAGGCAGAAAAGGAGCACAAAGACTACAGAACAAAAACTTTAAGGGACTTTTAAATTAAAAGATCCGGAAATGATGATCAGATGATTCTTTCCATTGACTACTTTGTATTTCTTCAGTTTACAAAGCTCCTGTCAACTTCACTGGATTATTAAAATCTGGAAAACCTACTTGAACAAAAGAAATGGGAGACTTGGGCTTTCTTTTTTAAATGAGAGTTTAATTTTATGTTTATAGATAATATGTATAATTTTATATGTTATACTGAATGTTACATTGGGTGTTGACATTTTCTCTTATATAAAGTGAAATTCTTGTTTAAAAAATACTTTACCTTGTCTTCTGAAGAGAGTTCTTTGGATGGGAAAGTAGACAGAATATATAGGCAATGAAGGTGATTGAACAATAAAAGGACTCAGACATGAAACCTGCAGTGGTGCCAGCAGTAATTCAGTGACAAAGGATTCCTGAATGTTCATCAAGAGGAATCCACAAAGTAGAAAAGAATTGAACAGATAGTCTGGGGAAGTTTAATTATACTTTGTCAAGAGGCAGGATTGAAAGATAGTCCAAAGCAATGTTTGAAAGCTCAAGAACTTTTTTTTTTTTTTTTTTTTTTTGCTGAGGCAATTGAAGTTAAGTGACTTGCCCAGGGTCACACAGCTACGGAATGTTAAGTGTCTGAGACCAGATTTGAACTCAGGTCTTCCTGACTTCAGGGCTGGTGCTCTATCCACTGCACCACCTACCTGCCCCAACTCAACAACATTTTGATAGTAGAAATACAGCTCATGACTCTGAGGACCAAAGTGTGACAGATTTCATGAGTCCTGGCAGGCTGTCTTCTGATTTTCTGGTAGCATTTATTGTGTCTTTTCAAACAGAAAAGACTTGACCTGAGAACCTGTTACAAAAGGATTCAGCACTGAACTACACACACAAGCGTGCCCACACACACACACACACACACACACACACACACAGATAGAGACAAGGTGGGGGAGAGAAAGACAGACAGACAGAGACAGAGAGAGAGAGAGAGAGACAGAGAGTAAGAGAGAGAGTTAGTTATGCTGGGGATTATATCCATCTTCTTCCTAACTACTTGCATCTGCATTATGACCTGTGATTTTCCAATCTAAAACATATTTCTAAGAAATTGCTCTAGGGGGCAGCTAGGTGGCTCAGTGGTTAGAGCACCAGCCCTGAAGTCAGGAAGACCTGAGTTCAAATCTGGTCTCAGACACTTCCTAGCTGTGTGACCCTGGGCAAGTCACTTAACCCCAATTGCCTCAGCAAAAAAAAAAGCAAAAAAAAAAAAATGATTATAGAAATTGCTCTAAAGGCTTGAGGTATGATGTGAATAGGGAGGATGAGACCCAATGACTATAAATCTAATGTCAATAAGGAGGCAACAATTGGTTGCCTAGAGTAAGGATATAAGTAAGTAATGTTTTCCTATCCATTCACTTCCTTTACCTCCAATGGTTGGTACTTTAATAGTCCCCTCCTATGCAAGATTAAAAGATGCAAATCATTAAAACTTTTAGGTGACTTTGGTATCAGAAATTAAACTTTTTTAAAAGAGAAAAAAAGCCTTAAGAAAGATAACGTTTCCAGTGAACTTACTTTATAACTGAGAACACGTCAATTCTATAAGGTATCAAAAATTTTTCAACTTCATGGCAAAAACAATTTTCTTGTTTATTCTGTTGTCTGGGACATATTTTTTTTTTTTGAGTATTTGTTTTTCCCTCTGTGCTAATTCCTATTCTTTACCCATCCCAAAAGACAGAAGAGTTATGCATGGAGATGCCATGAACTAAAAAAAAAAAAATAAGGTAATTTAAACTATGTTTGCAAAGTAAAAGGAAAATGCAGTGTATGCTTTCTGATTAAATATTACTTTTGTTAATTCAGATCCTATGAATGAATTTAATGTTGAAATTTTATATGGGCATCATTTCGTTTTGGTCACATCATATCAGGCCTTCGTTAAAGAGTTATTACTATTAAGTTGAGAAGAAAGTTTGGCACTCAGAAATCTCTGCTTTTTGATGCTGCCATAATATTCTGCTTTGATAATGATGTCTAATCACAAACACTAATGGTATGGCAAGCTAGGACTACCAACCCTCTATTTCTAGAAGCTATTGGATGATGTAGGCTGGCAGCATGCAGCTGTTCATCCTAGTTTAGTTGTGCAGAAAAATCATGCATTCTACATATTTAAATGAGAATTCAGCAGTTGGCATTTGTGATATTGTGCTTGTCTAACAGACGGCAAATCCAATGCCAATAGTGACCTAAAATACTAATGATCATGTTTTAGATTTATGAATTTTTGGAAGTCATTTAATCTCAGTAAGATTGCTTTTTTTCCATCTGCTAGACAGAACTAAAAATACTTTCCACCAAACATTTAAAGATACAAAGAACATTATCATGACAATAACTTATCTGCTCAGAGCTAATTGAAGGAAAGGTGCCACACTTAACATATGTAAGGAAAAGTATTGAACTCTGATGTTGAATTATTCTGTTTGAAAAGTAGAACATACATCATTATTTAATCTCAATTATCAAGTTAAGTTAACCTTTATGCTAAGAAGAAAAAAAAAAAAAAAAACAGCCGCACAAGTTGTTAACTTTCAAATTGTGTTGATGGAACACATTAATTTTTAGACTACAACAATTGTGGATTTTAAGAAGGGAGCCATTTAGATGATGCAATGGAGGGAGAGTTGGGTCTGAAGTGATTAAGATCTGAGTTCAAATTCAGCCTCAGGAGAGGGCAGAGCCAAGACAGCAAAATAAAGGCAGGAATTTACTGACCTCTCCCCTAAACCACTCCAAATTACTTTAAATAATGAGTCTAAACAAATTTTAGAGAGTCAAGAGTAGACAAAAAGCAGAGTAGAACATTTTCCAGCTTAGAAAGTTAGGAAGGATTGTGACAACAGTGGGGAGGCCAGGGTGCAGTCTTGGTACAGGCCCCACCTGAACCTGGACCCACTGAGACCTCAGAATCAGCAGTAGTGCTGGTGACTTCCAGACCTCTCAGTCCAGAGACACTAAAAAGGCCCTGAAAGGTCTGTGCAACCAGAATGGGAGCCCAGAGGACAATCCCAGCACAGACCCAGCCAGTGAGCCTGCTCCAGCCCTGTCCTCCAAGCCACAAGCAAACTTTGTTGTGTTAGCACACAGAGACACTCCTAACAGCTCCAGGGCAGAAATTAGGGCTTATGGTCAGGCTCCTAGAAATATCACTGCACAAAAAAATACATAAAAGCATATAAAACAGCTGCACAAAACTACTGAAGCTTGAGACACTGCACCCTCCACCCTGGAAACAGAATCCTACTTTAACAAAGAGCTAAAAGCTGGGTAATAGGCTGGGAAAATGAGTAGACAACAGATTCTGACCATAGGAAGTTGCTATGGTGACAAGGAAAATCAAAACACACACTCAGAAGATTACAAAGTCAAAGCTCCTACTTCCAAAGCCTCCAAGAAAAATAAGAATTGGGCTTAGGCTATGGAAGATAGGGATTTTGAAAATCAAGTAAGAGAGACTGAGGAAAATTAGGAAGAGAACTGAGAGTAATGTAAAAGGAAATTTAAAAAGCTAACAAGGAGAAGAATGACTTAAGCAAAATTGGCAAAGTGGGAATGGAAAAGCTCACTGAGGAAAATAATTCCTTAAAATTATATTTGAGCAAAGGGAAGCTAATGATTTCATGAGAAATCAAAATACAATAAAGCCGAACAAAAAAATAGAAAAAATGTGAAACATCCTGGAGAGATAATTTAAAAATTATTGATCTACCTGAAAGTTATGATAAAAAAAAAAGAACCTGGATATCATCTTTAAAGAAATTATTAAGGAAAACCGTCCTGATATTCTAGAACCAGAGGGTAAAATAGAAATGGAAAAAATTGAACAATTACCTCCTAAAAGAGATCCCCAAATGAAAACTCCCAGTAATAGTACAGACAAATTCTGGAACTCTAAGGTCAAGGAGAAAATACTGAAGCAATCAGAAAGAAAAAAAAAATCAAGTACAGTGGAGCCACAGTCAAAATTTAGCAGCTTCTACATTAAAGGATTTGAGGATTTGGAATAAGATATTCTAGAGAGCCATGAGCTAGGATTACAACCAAGAATCACCTACCTAGCAAAATTGAGTATAATCCTTCAGGAGAAAAGGTGCACATTCAACAAAATCAACCTCAAACACCTCCTGGTTCTGTGACCTTAAGGGACAACTTCTGTTTACGTCAGTTTTCTCAACTATAAAATGAGGAAAATAACAGAGCCTATCTTGTAATGAGGGCAGGTAGGTGACACAGAGGATAGAGGGCTGGGCCTGGATTCAGGATTTCAGTCATGTCTAACTCTTTGTGGTCCCATTTAAAGATTATATATATATATATATATATATATATATATATATATATATTTTTTTTTTTTTTTTCAAAGATACTGGAGAGGTTTGCCATTTGCCATTTCTGTAAAATGAGTGAGGAGTCTGGAAGACCTGAATTCAAATCCACCCTCAGCCACTTATTAGTTGTATGACTCTAGGCAAGTCACTTAACTCTGTTTGCCTCAGTTCCTCATCTGTAAATGAACTGGAAAAAAAAAACAAAAAGGTAAACCACTCTACTAACTTTGTCAGGAAACCCCAAATGAGCTCATGGAAAGTCAGACATGACTAAAGAAAAACAGCAGCAGCAGCAACAAGAACAACAAAATATTGATCCAATCTTGATCTCCTGGTATAACTCATACATGGTTATAATATAGAATCTCAGGATATAGGAGTTGTATCCTTGACTGAATAGTCTTTCTTTCTGCTGAATCGTCTTCGCTAGCTATGACTAAATAAATCTTTTGTTAATGATTAGGTGGCCTATTCCATATCATTCTAATCTTAAACCTGAGTCCTTCCTATACCTAAGTAGTTTGTCTGCACATTCCAATGGGTCATCCCACTTGAATTAAGTGAATGACCTTATTTGGAAAGTAATTATTCATGGTTAATATTAATCTGGAAAGAGAATTCCTATAGAGTGGCCTAGGGATTGTGTTTGTGTGTTGTTTAACATTTTTATCAGTGACTTGGATAAAGGCATAAATGACATACTCATCAAATTTGCGGAAGACAGAAAACTAGCTTACACAATGGATGATAGCTTGGATCCAAAAAGATCTTGACAGGCTGCAGCTCACGGCTAAATCTAACAAGATGAAATGTAATTATATATTTTAAGTCTTAAAAATGAAAAGAAAAACTGACTTCCCAAATATAGGATGCAGATTGCTTGGTTAGACAGTAGTTTGTATGACAAAGATCTTGGACTTCATGAAGTAATAGGTCCACTGTATTCTGCTTTGGGTAGATCACACTGGAGTACTGTGATCAAATTTGAGTGCCACAGTTTAGGGAGAAGATAAATAATTAGGCCAGAAAGTAGATGAGTGAAGCCAGGATAGTAAAACCTCTCTTAATCAAGTCCTTTGAGAATGGGTTAAAAAGGAACTAGGGATTTCATGAAGATCAGGCTTATTTTTTTGGAGGGACCTAAAGTATAGAAAACAAAGCAGGGAAACTAAAAAGACATATTTAGGTTTATTAGGACAAGCTTCTAAACAGTTTAAGTTTTTCAAAGTGGTATGGCTTTGGGATATTGGAAGTCTTCAAGCAGAATCTGGATGACCACAAATTCATTCTGAGTCCACTTCAATAATCTGCACTTAATCCAAGAATTTGGTTTCCCAGTTGTTAAATACACTCTTCTTCAGGGTTTAGTGACAACTCTAAGGGGATAGGATCTCATAAGCCCTCAATGATGTGCTTTCCGTTGACTACTGGCTAGTAGCTCTTAGCAAGTGTTTGTTTTTTTTTTCCCCCACTAAGATGGCAGAATGAAAACAACTGGTACCAAATATGCCCACAAAGAGGTATACTTTTTCCATTAAAACACAAGATCCCTGGAGGGAAGAGAGCATGTGTGTATGAAATATGTTGCAAAGAGTGTACTTCATAAGCATTGGGAAATTCTTCTCTTTGTGGAATCTTCATGAAATTCCTCTAAATGTAGCTATTTGCTGACTTTGCATCAACTGAGTCTGCAGTTGGAATTTTCTGTCTTAAGGGGCCTAATCTCTGAAGCTGCTGCTTTTTCTCTTTGATGACTATCTTTTTGTACTTATCTGGGTCTGTCCATGTATTTCCTTAGTATTCTTCTTTGCTACTACTTTTGATGTATTTTTTTTTTTACTGTATTTATTGTATGCTATATTTATTGTATTTACTTTTCATCTAGTCTATACAACAAATGGCTACTGAATGAAGAAGGAATATTCTTCCTTTCTTTGTGATTCTTCCCTTTTTCTTTCTCTCTGTTATAGGCCCAAGGGTCTGTCTACTCAAAGCACTATCATCATGTGATTTTGCTGTTCTAAACTAAATTCCTGTTGTATACATATCTGTATACAGAGATTTAAGTAAGAAAGATTTGATCTGCTCCACTAATAAGATTTTGCCTATGTGGTATTACCCTGCTTTCATTCAATGGCCCGAAGTCCTGTGGTCTTTTCAAAATGATTAAGAGCTTGGCATTCCTTAATGTCTAATTCACTCTACTGATTGATTTATCAATTCAATTAAGCTGTCTGTGCCTTCAGTGAATACATTAGTTGAATTAGGGATAGAAATTCCCACTCTTACCTAGATGTAGTATAATGGCTATTAATTTGGGATATAGCTTGGACTTACAACTAGAATTCTGTGATTCTGAATTCTATGTAAGAAAAGAAGTATAATGAACATTAATTCTCTAAAACAAACATTTAAAACTATTTGGTAGTTATTCATATTGTTGAAATATAACTTTCAACTTTGAGACAAAATATGACACATGCCAGATATGAAGCTATTCAGAAATTGATAATGGCTTGTTTCATACAATTCAACAATTAATTTTCCCTTTCATACCTTTATGAATATAATACAGTCAGCTAAAACAAAAAAAGCTTTGTAAACATCATTTCATACACCTAGATTTTTTTGTGGTTTTCCTGAGCAGAAATTAACTTGATTTCAGAAGAGGATGTTTAGACACAGTTTTCATAGTTAAATGATACATAAGAAGTTACTTCTAGAAGGAACATGGATAAAGTAGTTTCTCAAGTGCTATATACTAAAGTGATAGTGATTCACCTTTCCCATTCCATAAAGGCTCTAGCCTGAAGTAAAGCCCTTCATTTATTTGTTAGTAAGGATTAGAAAGGGTCTTAAAAGACCTTTCCTGACCTTTCCTGTAGTTAGAGCCTTACTATTATATTTAATTATTTTTCTTTTTTTATACATAATTAAGACTCTTTCAAGGACTTCTAGAATTCATGAAGATGATATCACATGACCACAATATATGTCACAAGAGAGGAAAAAATTCTAATAATATCACTGTACTTTTAAATATGTAAAGGCTTACATTTGCTAAGTAAAATACACATTTTAAGACATCAATCTTTTTACAGATGAAAATGCAAATATTTGTTTTTCAATAAATGAATTACTTTAAAACATTTCCCATTAGCAAATTCACACAGCTATAAGCACAATGAATTTGCTTTACTGATAAGCTTACAGCCAGGAATTTGGAAGTGCACCAGGAAGAGGATATAATTCCTGCTCTATGCAAAATGTATATGTAAGGATAGGTGTATTGGGATTGAGAATACTCAAAAACCCTGCCAGCTTACATACTGAGTGAAGAAAAACTACTCTGGAGCATTCAAATCCCATTTTCCCATTCCATTTCAAATCCGAGTCAATAATTCATTACTTTAAATAATCTTTCCTAAGTAAAACAGACCTATTTTTTGTAGTAGGAGAATTTTCCCACTTGTGTTATAGATTCCTAACCAATTCATGGTGATTGTTTATTAGTGAAAAGCTTCTGAAGGCCAGAAGGGACTATGATTCATATTTTTAAGACCTGCTCCTAGGGATGCTTGAGGCTGATGGATCATTTGAGTTAGGAGAACTCTGAGCTATAGTGGGCTATGGTGATTGACGGTCTACACATAATCTGGCACCAATATGGTGAAATCTTGGGAGCACAGAGCCATTAGGCTTAGTGAGGAAGGGACACCCTGGTCTAGACTGGCAATAGAAATCAAAGCTTTCATGCTGATTAGAATTGGATGGAGGGCCCATAACTGGCAGCTGTTCTATGATAAGTGAAAGAGGATGATCCAATCTCAAAAAAATTCTTGGAGTTGTAGAGCTTAGTTTTAAAAAGTGAATTGACTTTGTTTATTTGAAAATTTCCAAAGGATATTTTCTTCATGTATTCTAAAAGGAGAAAACTTAAATTTTTAAAAAAGTACCAGATACTTAGCTTAACACTTTTTAATTTAAAAAGTATGTTAAATACTAATGGAAAAAAAAAAGAAAAATAAACAGCCAAAGAACTCTTACCTTTGGATCTACACTGATAATCTTCCTATCTCTCTTGTATTTGAAGAGCAAACCATCACAGTTTTCAGCAATCACTTGATAATTAGGACTTGAGTTCAAAATAGCAACGTGGCTATCCCAGTTGTAAAAGCTATAAAAATAATATAATATTGATTGAATTGATATAACTTATTAAATTACCTACTGTGACTCTGAAGTTAGAGGGCTGAATTCAAATCCTGACTCTATTATTTAATACTTGTGTGACTTGTAAGTCACATAAACTCTCTGGGCATTGGTTTCCATGGCATCCATATAGGCTCAATTCCTATGAGCTTAAACCTAATCAAGATCCTGTTACAAACTTAAAAATTAGTGAACAAGGCCATGAAAAAAAATAGTAAGAAAGTATAGAAAGAATTCCACAAATTAAAATTCTAGAGAACAAATCAGCATTCTTAGTCACTCTATATTTATTAAGCACTTACTATGTGCCAGACACTGTGCTAAGTACAACATGCTACAGATACAAAGAAAGAAAGACAATCCTTGCTTTCAAGGAGTTTATTCTTGTTTGTCCTTTGTTTTTTTAACTGGACCATGATACCACGGAAGTGATGCCATGATATGCAAATGAGGAAGAATGGTGCCAAGTTACCAGCTTCACTTTACAGTCTAATGGAGGGAGACATAAGAAAATTGACAAGGCAGGGAGGTATGGTGGAGGTCAGAGAATTCTCAGTATAGTATAGTTAGATAAGAAATGAGGACATGTTTGAACTGAGGTCTCTCCTTAAATAAAGTATGAAGTTCATGGTTTAACTCTTCAATCAGAGAAGCCGAGCTTTGATCTAGAATCTAGACCTACAGCTTAGAATCCAGAAGACAATGAGAAATAAATATGATGAAGAGGAAAAAGAGGAATTTTCTTTATTATATTCTACTTTCCCCCACATACATGTTAAAATGATCTTTTAACATTTAAAAAAATGATGTGCAAGAAAATAAGATAGAGAACATGATGATAAATTCAAGTCATAAAACATGAAAGGAACTAACAAATATCAACTCTAATAAATGCTGGGAAGAATATGGGAAAACTGGAACACTAATAGATTGCTGCTCATCTAACTATTTTGGAGAGCAATTTGGAACTATGCCTAAAAGGCTATAAAATTGTGAATACTCTTTGATCCAGCAGCACTACTATTGGATTTGCATCCCAAAGAGATCATAAAAAGGGAAAAGAAGCCACATGTGCAAAAATGTTTGTAGTACCCCTTTTTGTGGTGGCAAGGTATTGGAAATTGAGGAGATGCCCATCAAGTGGGGAATGGCAAGTAAGTTATAGTATATGAATGTAATAGAATATTATTGTTCTATAAGAATGAGCAGGCTGATTTCATTAAAAACCTGGAACGATTACATGAACTGATGTTGAGTGAAGTAAGAACAACCAGGAGAACATTTTATAGAGAAAGAGTAAGAGTAGGTGGTGATCAATTATGATGGACTTACCTCTTTTCAGCAATACAGTGATCTAAGATAATTCAATAAACTTCAGAAAGAAAATGCTATCTGCATCCAGAGAGAGAACTATGGAGACTGAATACAGATTGAAACATTATTTTCACTTATTTTTGTTTTGTTTTTTTTTCTCCTGGTTTTTCCCTTTTATTGTGATTTTTCCCCCCACAACATCATTAACATGAAAATATATTTAAATGATTATACATGTATAACCTATATTGCTTCCTCTCTTGGGTAAGGGAGAAGTGAGAGAGAGGGAGAAAAAATATGCAACTCAAAATATTACAAAAATGAATGTTGAAAACTACCTTTAAATGAAATTGGAAAAATAAAATATTCAAATTTTTTAAAATGTGAAGCTGAATTGTTAAGAGATTTCTGAAAGAAAACAGAGAATGGGAAAGGAAAAAACAATAAAGACTGTCCCTATTTTCAGAAAAAGAAAGGAATCTGCCAACTATAGATCGTTGGATTTAATGCAAATTCCTGGAATACCTCATTACATTTCTAGAATACTACATTAAAGGATGAATAGTGAATGTAATGAAAAGGAAATGGTAAAAACAAAGAGAATGTTTTTGTCAAATACAAATCATGTTAGAGCAACCATATTTCCTTTCCCCCTCCCAAAGGATTACTAGACATACACTAGGGGAATTCTATAGATATAATTTGTTTATATTTTAGTATATCACATCATATAATATGACACTAATCATTTGGAAAAGATTTAAAGATGTGAATGAATTTCCAAACTTGATGAATGGTGGCAAATATCACCTATCAGTGGCCTAATACTATCTTAGAAAGTCTCCGATGCAATGCCAGGTGCTTGGCCCTATGCTATTCATCAATGAATATCAATGACATGGCTAAGGTGGCATGCTTATTCAATCTTTAGATGATGCAAAATTGGTAAGACTATATAACTAACACTCTAGCTGACAGAATCAGGATTCATAAATCTCTCTTCTGGTTAGACTATTCCATAGAATGAAATTATATTTATCCTTAAATCTAATTTAATCTTAAGTTTTACCCTTAAGATCAAAACCTCCCAATTTTATAGGATCATAAAATTGTAACTTTAGAGCTAAAAAGATTATAAAAAATCATTTCATTTCAGGTTCAGGCTGTGTGAAAATCCAATTGATCTGGGGATGTGGAGGTTGAGGAAGAGAACACTTCAGGCTGTCAGGTAGAAAAACAATCCACCTCTGAAATTCTTCAAGTTTGAGGAAAAAATGCAATGTCACTGAGGGAAAGGAACTAAAAAGGTCACTCTGTTGCTAGGCAAGTGCACATATGAACTGTCTAAGATGGATAGTTAAACATGCATATTTTGAATGGTAAAGAAATCCTACAAGAAACCTTGGTCATCCTTTTCTGAGTTTAATTCTCTTGGATTTCAAGTTCTCCCTTAGATTTAACCATATCCTCTCATAACACAATTGATGCGTACCTTTTCCCATTAAATCTTTGGTGTTAAAAGACAGGTGTTAAAATCGTGTTTTTCACTGCTTTGTTTAGGATTTTTTTTATTTGTTTATTAATATTTATTACTGTTCTCTGGAAACTTCCCTCCCCCCTCTGGAAACTTTGCATATTGTATAATTGCATACGACTCCCTGAACTGGAAATAATAAAGGTCTTGTATATCATACTTAGGCAGTTGGATGAAATAATGGAGAGAGTGTTGGACCTGGAATCAGGACAGATATTTATACTTATTAAGTATGTGACTCCAGGAAAGTGACTCTGGGAAAGTCATTTAACCTTTGCTTTGTTCATTTTTTTCAAATTTATCTTCTAGGATTGTTATGAGGATAAAACAAAATGTTTATAAAGCACTCCACAAATCCTAAGCTAGTTATTATTAGCAGTAGTAGTCATAAAATAGCATACTTGTATCATACTTTGAGGTATGTTATGTGCTTGATATACTACTATGCTTGATTCTGAAAATGACTTTGTAAAGTAGCTATTATTTTTATATTCATTTCACAGATGAGAAAACTAAGGGACAGAGAGATTGAGTCACTTGCACAGAGACAGAGCTACAACCTTGACTCAAACCTGAGGCTCTGACTTTAAATGTTTTCTACCAACTTTAAAAGGCTCTACTTAAAGAGTCATCTCTTCCAATGTGGCTTTCATACAATCTGGAAAGTCACCTGGTCACAACTGAATATGAAAATGAATGTGAATGTTAGCATCTCTAGCAAATGATCATCTGGCCTCTGATTGAAATGAATAGTGAAATAACTTCTTTTTAATATGGCCCATTCTTCTAGCTTCAAATGTTAGAAATCTTTTCCTTATATTAAAACAAAATTTTTCTCTTTGCAATATCTATCCATTATTTCTGAGTGGAACCAGGTTCACTTTCTTTTCTCATCATAGTCATTCACATTTGTTAGGATTTGTATATATTATGTCTTTCCTAAGTCTTCTCTCCTCTAGTTCTTCCAATTAGTCCTTGAATGACATGTTTTCCTAGCCCTCTTGCAATCCTGTCTCACCTTCTCAGGCATGCTTTATTTGGCTAATGCTTTCTATCAAGACCAAGATGATAATCCAGATGGACAAGGCAAAGTGCAATGCACTAATTTTTTTGGCTGCCATGTCATAATATTAGTTTACAGTGAAATTATAAACCATTAAAATAATTGATATTCAAATCTATTTGTGATCACATTGGTTTGGGTTATTTCTTCTAACATTGAAATTATTATGAATAATAAGGTTAATTTTTACAAAGAATTTTACATGTATCATTTTATAAAACAGTAAACTGAAGCCCAAAGAAATAAAATGATTTTCCCAGAGTCACACAGCTAATAAATGTTTAAGGATTTGAAATTGCATCTTTGTAACTCCATCATTTTATCCACCTAACCCTTCCATATTGTGTAATTCTTGTCCATATCATTTGTGAACTCTCATCCATGTTCATCTGAGAGTCTATCACAGGGCTTGTTAAATATTTTCCATTCATGACCTCTTTTTGCCTGAGACATTTTTACATGGCTCCAGGTATATAAAATAGGTACAAATAAAATATTTGCTGATAATGATAATTTTATGACCTCCACATTCAGTTACATGATTCAATATACGGTTGCAACCCACAGTTTAAGCAGTTTGGATCTATCCAATGTATCTGAATCTATGGGCTTTTCCTGTCAACTACTTCCCAAGCAATGCTCTGTGGTTTGATGCAAGTAAATTGTTAATATCTACAAATGGGACAATTTGAAAGATTTTATCCTCTCTAGAGAATCCCTTTTCCATGTGGGCTCTCTGTGTACTCCTTTGTTGATTCCATACTCCAAAAAGGATCTTTTCTTTCTTTTTTAAAATAACTTATCCAACAAGTGGCTTGGTTACCTTCTAAAGCAGCTTATTACATTAGTGGACAACTCTAATTGTTAAGTTTTTTCTGACAGTGAGCCTAAATTTGCCTCTATTCCTAGTTCTGCTTTCTGCAGCTAAAGAGAACAAGTTTTCCATATGATCATTAAAAAACTCATTTGGCTACTTTCTAATTTATTGTCTTTTCTAAAATGTCCTACATAGAATTGAGCACACTATTCCAGATGTGCTTTCATCAGGACCTAGCAGAGCATAGGATCTTGGGTATTTTGATCTTTTTTGGTCTTCAGGGACTTCTCTTTGCCCCAAGTTCTGTTAATGTGTTCAGAACCATCAACTCCCAAAATATCCCCAAGATCTATCATCTAGTCCTACTGAATTCAACAAAGCATTTAAAAAAGAGCTGGATCTTTTCATTTCAGTTTGTCTTTCCACTGTCATGCCACAAATGGTCCTTTCCCTTATTCTTTTTGATCATGAACCTTATTGTGGACTTTTTTGGTAAGATGCCAAATGGGGTAATCAATCAACCAACCATTTACTGAATGCCCATTATGTGCCCAGCAATATGTTATGTGCTGGGGTAAAAGGACAAAAAGTTCCCTGATTCTTCTCCCTACAATTCTGTCCCTACCCATTAAATGACTATTAGCCATTAAAGTATTTTATTTCTCTTGATTTTTTCCCTTTGATTTTGTTTCATCATTTTTTTCTTCTGTCTTCACATTTTGTGTTCTAAATTTTTTTCAAGAGATTTTGTTTGTGAAAGTCCATCATGTTTTACATTCTCTATTCTAGATTGTCTTATTCTCATCGATAACTTTCTTCCAGTTCTTCTTCTGTCCTATTTTCTACCATTGTTTTTTACATTTATTCTTTTACTTCTCTGGATTTCATTTTCAGTATGGAGACTCTTACAGTTGTAACACTGTCATTAATAGGGACTTTAAAACATTCATTGTCATATTTCTCCTGTTCTCAGATATTTTCAAGCCAATTTAATTTACTTATTATCTTATTACTTATTGTACTGTTCCTAACTGGTCATCCACTAGGGCAGGAAGGACTACCCAACCAAATATTCTGTCATCCATTTCACAACTGCTCCTTCCTACCAGCAACAATGATAATCTAACTTCAGATTGCCAGAGATCATGTCTACAACATGAACAGAGATTCTTCTTAGGAGTTGAGTGGGTGGCTTCATACCATTTCCAATGCTTGGGACACCATGTCTTCCCCAGCCAAGTTATTTTGCCATCAATCCTGTAATTGCATATGTACTCTCCTTTGATACCTGAAATTCAATGTCTATTGTTTCGTTGGGGGGAACAAAAAATCAAATAAATATTATACTTACTAATGGAAAAGGTATGCAAATTTACTGATCTATTTCTCTACCCACAGTCATTGTGAAAGCCTAGATTAAAACTCCCTTCCAAGGTTACCACTTCTACATTTGTGCTATATAAATATGAAATTTAAAAAATTGCAATTATCTGAAGATTGACGTTCACTTTTTATCTTTATATTTTTGATAGCTGGCACACAGAAGGCACATAATAAACATATGTTGATTGATTGATGATGAGAAGCTGAACCTTTTCATCTTTCTTCAAAAGCCTCTCATGGCATTCTTTCCCCTGCCTTTTCCCCAAATCCTAGAAAAGTTCTTAAGTCTCTTCAATTTCAAGAACATGGCTACTTCAGGAATGTTTCAGGATACACGCCCATATCTTGTTGAAATATGATATGACCCAAACAATATAACAGAAGCTCTGCAAAAGTGACATTTATCAATCGACATTTCCAGACAAACTTTTCCCATTATCATCAGTTTTTTCCTTATGTTCTTCCAAAGACAATAATATCATGAGGTACAATAACAATTTCACATAGTTCATGTCTCAAACTACTTTCTCTAGTCTTTAGAAAGTAGCCATGCTTTATGGTATAGTTCTAACTGATAAAATTCGACTGGGCAGATGAAGACAGTCTTTTCCTTCTCTTCTCATCTATAGGAATCTGATAATATTCCCCTATACCTTTAAACCTGGCTCAGTCTCTCCTTCTACAGTATGTCCATAAATCCTCACAACTGTTGTGGCTATCCCTATGAGGTAACATTCCATCTGATCTATAGATATATTGTATGCAGATGATGATTTGTAGAATGAGCATTTCTATGAGAATGGAAGCTCCATAATGGCAGGGGGCACATTTCTGCTATTCTTTGTATCCCTAATATTAAGTCTAGTGCCTGTTATATAAATTAAATGTTTAATAAAATGTCTGTTCACTGACTGATCCAAAGGCAGATTTCTCACTGTTTCAAACTTCTATGATATACTTATCATGAATTATTGTGATTTATTATTCTTGTAGATGTCATCTGCCTACTAGGTTATAAACTATACGAGTACATGGAGCATGTCTTAGCTAAAATTTGTATTTCTTTTAGGCCCCAATATAGTACTTTGTACATGCTTAAATGTTTAATAATTGTTAAATGAAGCATTTAAAATGTCAAGAAGTCAGAATCTCAGCAAATATTTTTTGACATGGACAGTTTGGGCATAAATATTATTCAAATGTTTAAAATATCAATACTCAAAAGAGAAAGGACTTCGCACTAATTCATTTCAAAGATTATTTTGATCTTGTAATATGAAGTAGCATTGAGAGAAACATTTCTTCTATGGTGCTTATAATATAAAACTATGGGTACAATCATTGAAAATACTAAAAGAATGCATTTCCTGACATGGGAAAAATTCTAATTTAAATTTCCTCCATATATATATATATAAATTAATATATTTTTACATATAATTATATATAATATCAAAACTGGTTGCAAGATCAAGTTGGAGTGTCATTATAAAACTGTACTGTCATGATTTTATTCAAATTAGAAAGAAAATTCTCTTCAAAAACTGAAATGAAAAAAATGAGACCCACAGTTAAAAATCCTTTTCCATATAATTAAGCATCACTGACTTTGATTTTTAGCACACTATCAAATATAATTCATGAGAACCACATACCATCTACAATTGTCATTACTTATAATTGAGATAGAAGCAAGACAGGTCAAAGAGGGACCCAAATTTCCCACTTTTATTCAGTAATGATTAAAAAGAGCACCATATTCAACAATGATCAAGAAATCCAAAGACAAAATATCAGTAAATTTCTTCATGTTGCCTAGGATTACTCAAAAAGACAGAAAGAAGTTACAGAAGTTAAAGAAGTTACAGAAGGTCGGGCATTGCTTTACTACCTTGAGTGCTAATAAACAGGATGGAAGATTGTGGAAACTCCTGAAATTAGAAAACTTAATTGAAAAAGCTCCAGGGAAAAGAAACTATTAGTTGGGAATTCCCTGGGAGGAATATTCAGTACTCTGATCAGGGAATCACGTAATTTTGATTGGGAAGTCAGGGAGGGATGGAAAACTATGGCAGTGACCTGAGTGGATTGGAAATAGAGAAATTTCAGTAACCATTAAGTTATAACTTAAACATTAATACCTATAAAAATAAAATATCCCACGAAGTGAATGACCTAATCTCAGAAGAAACTGTATAAGGAGCTGATGGATTATATGAATTCTACCAAATATTCAAAGAATAATTCATTCTAATAAACTGTTTTCAAACTATAAAGAAGAAGAGATCTTACCAAATTCCTTCTATGATAACAAATATGGTCTTGATACCTGATACCTTAACCTGGGAAAGCAGAGTCAGAGAAAAAAAATAAACTATAGACTAAATTCCTAATAAATATTGATGCAAAAATCATTGAAAAAATTAACAAAAACAAGAGCAACTTATAAAAGCTTTTTTACACTATGACTGGAATGAATTTATATGGGGAATGGACCATTGGTTCAATTTAGGGAAATTATACACATAACAGAACATATTTGGAACTAAAACAAAAGGATACAATTATGCCAGTAGCTGCAGAAAAAACAAAATTTAATGTCTATTTCTGTAAAAATAACCCAAACATTAAAAATTATAGGAATAAAGAAGTTTTGAAAACTAAGACAAAGCATTTAATATAAATTGAAGCTCTTTCCAATAAAATTAGAGATTAAGGAAGAATATTCCTTATTAGCACTATTAGTAATTATTTCACAAAAGCCTGCATTGGCAATGAATAACTAAAATTACTTATTTTGTGGATAATAGAAAAATAATTTACTCTTTCATATTTAAAATATAATTTACATTTATTTCTGCAAGCAATTAATCTTATCTTTCCTTTCCATTCCTTGCTTCAACTGAATAATTAAAAATGAGAAATAAATACTCATAACAGATATATTTGGTACAGCACAATATAGTCTCACATTGGCCATGTCCAAAAATATGTGTTTCATCCTGCATTTTAAATCCATTACTTCTCTGGCAATAGGTGATATGTTTCTTAACCTCTGGCTTTGTAGTTTATGATGTGACAGTCTACATAGAGAATCTTAGTCAACTAAAATTAAGTGAAAGCTAATAATTTCAATATAGTAGCTGTACATAAAATATACTCATATAAATAATTTGCCCTTCTGTTATATTACCAAGAAAACTGAGCAGAAAGAGAAATTGCATTCAACACAATTAAAAAAAATACAAAACCTTAGAGACTCCATTTACTAAGAAATAAAAGGAATAATATGAATAAACTACAGGCAACTTCATAGAAATAAAAGTCTAAATTATCAATTGGGCATGACTGAAACATACAATATAATAAAAATAATACTTTTAATAATTTGCATGTTCAGTGTCTTGCCAATCAAAACAAATCTATATTGAACTAGAAAAGTTAAATAAAATCCCAATGGAAAAAAGGATAAAACATAATGAGAAAAATAAAAGGAGGGAGGAGGCCAAATTGCAAACAAAACAGCATAATAATAATCATCAAAATGATTTAAAAGTTAAAAAAGAAAACAAATTATTAGTGGGACAGTTTAGGCCCAGAAGCATAAAAGTAAATAATAATAAAAAAAATAAGTACAAGGACTTGAATCATTTTGGGAGGAAAGCCTTGCTATTCAACCAAAATTACTAGGAAACTGGAAAATAATGTGGCTGAAATTGGAAAGAGACTTAACATCTCACATCATATACCACAATTAGACACAAATATATGCAGATCTAGAATACTAGAATACAAGGTCACATCACAAAGAAATTAGGAGATTAAAGACAAAATTAATTTTCCCAATAAATGATGGTATAAAGTTTCATGACAAGTTAAATGAAAAGATAAGGCAATAAAAATAGTCTATATTGGCTACATAAAATTGACAAGATTTGGCATAAATGAAACTAATAGTTAAAAACAAGAATAGAATTAAGTAGGGAAAAACTTCATAAAGGGTTTCACTAAAAAGTCTAAAATATGTAAGAGAAGAACAATTTCCCAAAATTTAATTGGTCAAAGGATAAACAGACTTTTCTAAGATAAAGCTTGCTATCAAAAACATATAAAAGAATCACTAATTATAAGGAAAATTAAAACAATTCTGAGGTTCTACCCCATGACAGTGATATTCTAGCCCACAATATTTCACCATCTGTTCCATGATTAAGGTCACAAATTTCACCTTCAGAATACCCACAAAAATACTCATAAAAACATTTTTTCTTACATTTTTCTTATAGAAATAAATATATTTTCTTATAGAAAAGAAATGGAAATTAAAGGGATATTTGGAGAATGGCTGAACAAATTATGGCATATGAATGAAATAGAACATTATTGAGCCATTAAGACATGTTGAAAGACTTGGGTGAATTTGTGTGAATTTACTCAGATTTTGGGCGGGGGACCAAAACCATGGGAAAGATTTGTATAATGACTACTTTGTAAAGAAAAACTGTTTTGAAAGACTTAAACCTGATCAATAAACCAACCAATGGCTAAACAACATTGCTTTTACCTGACTAACTCAAAACATCTGATTATTACCAGATGAATCTAGTTATGAGGCCTTTAATTAGTTCTCTGTGAGTTGAATGTCAGATTTGGTACCATATAGAGGAGTGATGAACCATCACTTCTAGGTTAAGAATGAAATGGATATGTTTGGTTATCACCAGGTCTAAGGCTTGGCCCACTGCTTCAGATTTGGATCTGACCAAGAAAATAGGTAATAAGGCTTGCAATGACCTGTTTTTAATGAGACTGGAGAGGATAAAGATATAGAATTCCCCCATTCCTTAGCAGTTCAAGCAGAAATAAGGGCAGTGACAAATTAGCTGTGTACCATTTCAGACACAGTAGCAGGGATAAAAGGGGAGAGCAGTGGCACTCAAGCACCACCAGGTAGGAGAAAAGGAGGATCACAAGAATAGTCACCCTCAGGTGGAATCTCTAATATCTTCCAATTGCAGCAACAATCAGTTAACAAGAATTTATTAAGTGCCACAAGGTATCATGCATTGTGCTAAGCCCTGGGGACACTATGAAATACAAAAAGAAAGTTCTTGTTCCCACAGACCTCATAATTTCATATGAAAAGAGCACCCTGGTTTGTGGCCTCAGCACCGTGATTCATGCAGGTTAAAAGCAGTAGTAGCTACTAGGGGGCGGCACAGTCCCAGGCTTGCCCCCCTCAGATCTTGGCTGGCTCCTGCCACTGGACAGGCACAGAACAGACAGGCCTGTGTTGATTTGTCTTTTTTTCCTGTTGGTTTCTTGTTGCCATTTTGATGGGGTCTCATTGGTTTTATTGCAAGGATGAGTAGGAGCTCTCACATTGTGAAGCTGATAAATGTGACGACCACCTAGGTTACTGGAAATCATGGGGCAGGGGGTGGAATGTTGTTGGCTAGAACAACACTGACCTTGTGGAGAATTGAATTACCCCTTCTCCACTCCCACAATTACAGACCACCAGTCAAGAGTTCTTATGAGTCAAGGCTGTGAAACAAGCTTAGGAAAGTTTAGTTAACTGCTACCAATTAGAGTCTGTTCTAGGCCCCAGCTGTGGGGCCTTGGGGCAAGGAGCTTCTGAACTCTAGAGGAGAACTTGAATTTAATCTCTTTGTTGGCAATTTTTATCTATTTGTAACTCTTTGGACTTCTTTTTATCACCTTGGGGACTGATTTTACCTAGAGATAGGTATGTTTTCACTAAAGAAAGTGTTTATATGAAATCTCTGGATCTCAGTGATTGATTGCATCTGACATGGACCATGATCAGGTCAACTGATAGGGATATACATCTTTAATTAAGGGATAGACATTGGACCTTTCATACTGTATGAATTTTATATATGAAAAATACCAAGATGTATATGATGATATTCCAAATTCTGTGTATAACTCTTTTTCTATTAATTTTTGGATATGGAAAATTCATATTTGATGTTATTTATTAAGTTCAGAATAAGTAAAAATAAAGTGCATTTTATGTCATAATGTATAGCTATATCTTACATTAGAGATCACAGTATTATTTCTATTAATCAGTCTAACATTTTTCACCCTCTGAAAAGCACCAAAAAATGTAAAAGAATTTACTAGAGATAAAAGATTCATACTATGTGTGGGGAAGATGCCTGTTAGCTTCAATGTTCAAAGCTTAGGCATTCTTTTTCTCTTTATTGATAATCTAAAGATAAAAAACATGAGGGACATTTTAAAGAGTCATGAAACAAAACCACACTCTGCAATGACACTGAGAAAGTATTCTTTTAAATGAAAAAGCTATTCTCCGGCCATCAGAAGATACTGTTGCTACTGGGCTTCCTAGCTGTATTTACAGGCTTATAGAATCCCAAAGCTGAAGAAAGACCTCAAAGCTCATCCAGTACAATTTCTGATCTGAAGGATGAATCCAGTGTTACTAAAAAGTAATTTATAAATAAGTGATTAAAAAAAAAACTATGAATGTGATTTTAGTTAGCATCCATAGAGAGTTGTGCGGCCTCATAGTGATACAGCTAATTCTTATAACTGTATGATTGTAGATCCAGAGGCCATTGAGTCCAACCCCCTAATTTTGTAGACAAGGGAACTAAGGCTGGAAGAAGTCAAATTGGTCAACGACACAAAGACAGCCCTTGAGGTGAGATTTGAACTCAGATGTCTGTAATTACAAGCCCAGAATCTCATTTCATCTCATCACTTCAGAAGCCTTAGAATATTATTTTATGATAATTCTTTATAAATAATATAGTTGATCCTTTTACTAGATAATCAAGCAGTGAGCTTATCCAATCTCTATGGCCTTTTCCCAGCATTTAGTAAATAGTATTTTATATTTATTGAATTAATATCTAAATTTTAGGTTATAGGAGCCTTATCATATTCAGACTTTTATTCAAAATTTGAGTTCCCAGGCCACAGAGGCATATTTGTTTCCATATCTGGGTTACATTTCTTAACCTTCTATGCAGTGGCATGTTGCAGGGTCATTTTGCAAGCTCTCTATTTCCATTTGAAAACTTCCATGCTTCGGGATATCAAAAGTATACTGGTGGTATCATTTACACGCCACATTGTACATAGAATCTTGCGACACGTTGAAACTGGGACTGCTGAAGAAGATTCGGGCAAAGAATTCTGAGAAATAAAGATGCCAGATGGAGGAAAGGAAGGAATGAATTTGATTTAGAATTCCCATGGTATCTTTCTTCTTGATGTTATATTTGAAAATGTTGGGTGCTCAGGTATTTTGTGCATCCCCAGCTCAGAGAGACTCTGATAACTTATTGAATTGCTGCCTTTAGGGCCAATGATCATCTCAATTCTTTCATTAAGGAAAATGATTAGTGAGATCTCCAAAGGCTCCTCAGAGACATTTTCTGTTTTCTTTGCTTTCTGGTCTGGGAAAGATGTTCCCTCCTCACCTCATAAACTCTAGTTTGTCTTTATTGTCATAAAGATGAAGAGATATAAACTGAAAGACTAACTTTTCTCCTCTCTCCTGTCTTTCTCCAATCCTTTGCTTTGTCAATCCTCTTTTAATAAAAGAAATTAAACACTACTGAAATGGGTCAATCTTTGAAAAGCAGTAGACACATCTATGGAAGCAAGCAGTAGAATGGTTCCTCCCACTGAGGGTATCACAACATTTTTGACTGCTGTGTGATTATATTCATTAGTTAACTCAAAGCTGATTTAGGAAAGAGAATAAAAAGAAAAATTAAGAACCAGAAATAAAGCCTCTCAGACAAATGCCAGTCATCTTGGAATGAATGGGTATGTGGCTGCCTTTCAGGTGTACTGAGTGGATTCTTTTCTCCTTTCTCCGATTGTTACTCTTTTAGAGGATCTTGATCATTTTCTGAGCATTATTTAGGCTCTTCTGAAGCAAGAGTTTGTCAATTATAGTAAAAATAATTTTTAATCACATTTTCCTTCTCTTGTTTTATTAATATCTTAAATGATTGCTTTCCACACATCAGAAACTATTAAACATATTAAAAGTAACTGCTGGGAATGCTTTTAGAATAACAATTTTGGCACAGTACCTTGGAGTAATAATCATGAAAAAATAACAATAACACAATTAAAAAAAAAAAAGTGAAACAACATAGATATATGGCAATACACCCAGAACACACCAGACAGAGAACTAAAGGTCATGAAACTAGATACATCCAGTTAAGATCAGATGTTTTCAGCCGTAAAGTGACATTAAAAGCATACAAAGAATACCTCTGCAATCATAAAATAAAGCCATATCCAAACTATTTCTTGACCAAGGCAATTCATGTACCACTCTAGATGCTGTGGAGAAAGCACAAGAGGAATAAAAAAATGACCCTAGTTTTTTAGACCTTGGAGTCTAGTCAGTAATGGATTGCTCTCCTGACTTTCACCACCAGTTCAAAATATCCTGGAGACAAATTCAACATGCTCAAAACAAAATTATTTATCTTCCCTCACCCCTCAATTCCATCTCTTTTTCAAACTTTCCTATTAGCATTGAGGTTACTACCATCCATGCTGTCACTTATGATGTCATCTTTTATTCACTTTGACTTGCTTATCCAGCCAAGAGACAAAATTTGTTATTTCTGTGTACCTAACCTCTTGTACATATGTCCTCTTCTCTTCACTCACACAATTAAAACCTTAGATAAGGCCTAGATTGCTTCAGTGGCATTTGAACTATCTGTATGCCAATCCATCTTCCACACAATGGAGTGATTTTTCCCAAAGCACTGGCATGACCACATCACCCTCACCTTTAATTCAACAAACTTCAATGGCTCATGAGAACCTTTATGACTAAATATAAACTCTTTGTTTAGCCTTTGAAGTTCTTTACAACTGTGCCTTCCCTATTTTCAAGTCTCCTTACCTATAATCCCCAGCATGTACCTATGGTCTACTCTCACTGACCTATTTGCCATTTGTCTCTAATTCCCTTCCCACCCCTTAGCTCTTCTTTCTGCAGGAGGCCTGGAGTCAGGAGGACCTGGGTTCAAATCAAATATCTAAATACTTACTAGCTGTGTAACACTGGACAAGTCACTGAACCCTGTTTGTTTTAATCCACTGCAGAAGGCAATGGCAAAACACTCCAGCATCTTTGCCAAGAAAAGCTCCTGGACAGTATGGTCCATGGAGAACTGAATATGACTGAACAACAACAAAACATTGTGTGGGCACCAATGCAGTAGCTGGTGTATCTATTTGTTGTCCCTTTGTTCTCAGTGAAAAAACTGGACTGTATTATTTCCTGACTATATATCTGCTATATGCTTTATTCACCTTCTTTAATTAATAAATTTAATATTTGTTGTATGCCTACTATACTTTTGGGGAGTCAAAGACCAAAATGAAAGAGTTTCTGCTCCCAGGTAGCTCATGGCCCACTTTTTCCTAGTAAATATCACAAAAGCTTCCTAAATAACTAAAATTTCGAGAATGCTTTTTGTAAAACTTGGGCTCATTTTAAAATCCAATTTATATGCTTTTCAAAAAGATTAACACATCCTTTATATCATAGTTTCCTTAACAGAAGACCACTGTAGAAGATAACTGTAGGGTTAATTATCATGAAGAATAGCTTTAGGTTATATGTTCATATTGATCATACAGTCTAAGTAAAGATTTAGGATTATAATGGAATCTGTAGACCATGAATTTTTTAAGGTATTAGTTCAAAAGAAGGAAGAAAACATTATGGCCACTAAGATTGTAACCCTGCATCACTTATCTTACAATACTTCTCTGACATTTGAAATGAAAACTAAAGATAGCTTTGAATCCAGGATATATGGAATAAGCTTGCTGAGAGATATTGACCTTGTTTCTATACCAAAGCATTATTTTGCATAAAGAAGTATATAATGGGGAGAAACAGGAGGATCAATAGGTTTAATTACCATTATTTAAATAATAAATGAGCTAGCATTAATGTATAAAGAATTTAAAGGAAGACTGTAGAAATATAACAGAGATTCAGGATTCCAGCTTCTCACATAGAGGTATTTTCTAGTTAACTATACAATCATTTCACATTGACTACACAGATCTCTTAAATGCACATCAGATTTCTTTGCTAATGTTAAATTTTGGGGCATTTGAAAAATTTCTATTTCTACAAGTTTCTAAGACTCTAAGCATAAGAGCTAATGTTAATCTAAATTAGGAGTGATACTTCCTCACTGGGAGATTATTACACAAATGAAATAATAGGTCTAGTTAAAACCAGAAACAAAATAACCTGTTGAACCTCCAACACTTTTGTGCCAGCACAGTGACAATTTGGGACAAGCCACAGCAAAATGAAGAGGCTCTAGAGATTAGTGATGGATATGTGCTTGTGCCCAAGGACTCATCACTAAAGGGTTGACTACCAAGTAACAGATGGGTTTTCTAAACTATCAACTTATGAAGCCCTTCTTAAGGCAAAGGAGAACAATATTATGAACTGGTGAATTAACTGCCCACAATGACAAAATTATAGTTTACTGAAATATTCTAATAAATAAAGAAAAAAAGAGGTATAGCACATAAGTCACTGATGTTGGCATCAAAAAAACCTATATTCAGACCCAACTCTATCACTTTTTAATCACATGATCTTGGGCCTTTCAAAACCTCAGTTTCTAATAACTGAACTGTCTTCCCTTTAGGATTGTTGTAAAAATAAAATAAAATAATATGTTGTAAGTATTTTGTAAGTATAAAAAGTTATGTAAATATGAGCAATTATCTAGTAAACAAAATAGCATTATCTATAAAAGTTTTGTTTTGGGACTTTTCTCTTGCCTTTTGATAAATTTATCTTTTAAGTTTGTAGTTTTCTATCTGCAAAATGAAAACAGAATTTAAGTTCTTTGATGGTGAAGAATGTGTCAAAAGTATTCAGTTCAACCAAACTAGCCATTTTAAGCATATACTGTACTATGTAAATGGCACTGTGTTGGAAGTTGAAATTACGCAATCCCTAGCTTTCAGAAGTTTTAAGTCAGCAGCTGGGTCCATGGAAGGGCCCTAATGCTGGAGTGAATTATATAACACCTAAATGGATGAAAATGGTGTAAATTTAGTGAAAGGATTAACTGAAGGACTTTGGAAGAGCTCTGTTTTCAAAAGGATTTTGCTGCTATTTAAATGTCAAGGAATGGCATAAGCAGCTTGCCTTTCTGGGGTCTGAAGAAAGATGAACTTCTTTTTATCTTATGTAATAAGATTCTTGGGTATAGTAAGCAGGCTCTTAATAAATCAAAATTACATTAGTTTGTCTTTATTCTTTTGGTGTTCATTAGAAAAGTCATATGGTTAAACACAAAAGAAGACATGTATGTTGAGGGTGCAAAATAATGTCTCCTATTTGGTTTCCTTTTGGGGTTCTGGGGTTGGCGTTACAGAATATACCTGCTTCCATAGAAAAGATTCCTAGCTTTCATAGATTCTATAGGAAATAATTTCCCTGAAACCTTTCTCAATACCTTTGGCATAAAATAGGAGAAAGATACCCAAAGGTATTGCAACAAAGGCTTATTATAACTTACTTGTTTCCTTCCCACAGAGCAGTTCAAAATACTAAGGTTGGGTTGATGATTTTAAGAAGCAGAATGAATTATGGTAAGATCCATGGTACACATTTATGCACAACATTAATACTTCAGTAAAGCAAATGTTGGTTTTATCAAATATCCCTAACTTTTTCTACTCTAGAAAATGTTTCTAGATTTATAACAAAAGTTGAATGTGATGCAAAAATTCTCTTCCTTAAAATAGTGAAGGAATGCTTTCTTCTAAGTGCAGGCTTTTGGAAACAATTTCTTCTGTGGTTGGCAAATCAATATTTCTTCAAAAGACTGCTGTAATTGAGTGTGTTGTAGATTCTGCTTCTATGAATAGAGATATATTCAACCTGTCTGGAAAATCTGGATATCTTTCAACAACAGAATCATCAGTACAACTTTATTGCTGAGGTTGAGACTATTAGGTCAGGTTTCACTTCCAATCTGGCCTCAGAGCAACAATGAAGATGACTAACACAACTGGTGCTTCCGATCATTTTAAAAAACTTTTTTGAATTAAGGGATGCTATTGTGATGAAACTCTTCATAAGGAAGAAGAGTGGGGAAGGGAGAGGTTTAATGTTACATGTGGCCTCAAATGGAAAACTGTTCATTTGTATAATTTATAATATGCCTCTTGAACTCTTTCTTAAATATATATCAGATCTATGTTCACATGGAAAGATATTTGGATTTAGAGAGAGGCATATGAAAATAGAGAATGATCTTTTGCCCAAGACAGATAAGAACTTGCTGGCAGCTTGGGAGAAAGGGAAAGAATTTAGTTGGCAACCTTTTGAGAAATTAAAAAAAAATTCTAAAAACTTGAAAAGATGGTTGAGTTTAGGTTATTCTTTGGAAATTCTAGGCTTAATAAGCCTTTGGGTTATAATGAAATTAAACTATAAGGAGAAAGAGAGGCATCTGGACAAACAGTAAGCTTTCATTAGGCCAATAGGTTAAAAGTTAGTGGTTATTAAATCAGTACTCCAATAATCTGCAGTTGTAGACAGATGAGAAATGTAATTAAGACAGCAAGACATCCAAACTATCAAATTATTATAAAGTTTATAGCCAAAAAAAACCAGAGCTCCAGAATGTCATATTGCTGTGACAATGTGTAAGGGACAGGAGGCACATTAGAATTCAGAAAATAAAGCCAAGTATATTCTTTCAATTGCCTTGGCCAGCAGGAGAATAAGAGATTTCTGATGTTTTTTCCATCATGTTTCCTGAATGTTTAATAACAGTATCAAGTAACAAGCATTGCATCATGATAGCTCTTATTGGATGGTTCATCCCCAGGGAAAGAGGCTGTTTCTAAGCAGAGATTTTTGATATTAAGGAAGAATTTATACATAGCGCAATAAGTCTTAAAAACTTCATCTAGCAGGGACCTTAGAGATCACTTTAGGTGGTAAAAGCTCTAATCAGGAGCAAGCCTTGGGAAAGAAAAGACATAAAAATGAGGTCTTCCTTTGGGATTCAGATTATTTTCTTCCTATGGAAAATATAGGCAAAGCCATTAACAGTTCATTGAGATGAATGAATGCATCTCTTTAATGGGACATGGGGATGAGTTTTTGCTTCCTGAGTACTACTGGTCAACTCATTTATACTTTATTGAGGATGAGTAATTAAATCTCAATATTTGGAATGTTTAATTTGAATAATCATAGATGGGAATGATATTTTTGTACTGAAGCAAAAAAAAAAAAAAAAAAGAAAAAAAAGCCAGATATAGTGTTTGGCCAGACAAAGAGATAGGATAGGGGCAGAGCTGAGAATAGACCTCTGTTGGGATGGTGATAGGGAAGTCTCTTGCTCTATCTCCACAGCCACCCAAACTTCAAGGAGTCACTCATGACAGTCATGTAGTCTTAGGAGATGATAAAGTCAATAAATAAAAAGACACATTTCAATTACACATGCTCTCAATTATATGGTCCAAAATAGGTGGCCACAGCTTCATATAGTAGTGGAATGGCCAAAGAAGCCAGGGCCACATTTCTGGAGGAGTGGAGAGCTCCAGAATCTGGGCTTCTAGGAGTAGAAACAAAATGCCTGGACAGTGCTTACCAGAAAACAAAGAAGCTTATCAATTTGTTGTTGTATGGCTGTTTCAGTAAGAAATGGCTCTTTGTGACTCCATCTGAGTCTTTCTTGGCAAAAACACTGGAGTGGTTTGCCATTTCTTTTTCCAGCTCATTTTATAGATGATAAAACTGAGGCAAATAAGGTTAGATGACTTATTCAGGGTCACACAGTTAATAAGTATCTGAGGCCAGATTTGAATTCAGGAAGAGGAGTCTTCCTCACTGTGGCCCTAGTTCTCTTCATTGTGTCATCTAGCTGCATATCAACAACCTTTTATGTCATTTCCTCATCTCAGTGATGTGAAATTAAAGGCTTTCTTGTACACAATATTGTGACCTGGGTATTAAAAGTGGAGATATGCATGATAGAAAATTTAGAGTTTCCATGGAAATGTGAGGGAAATGTCAAATCAAAGACAAGATTCTAAGAAGCCCTCAAAGATTAAATCAGACTGTTTAAGTAACCCCAGGGCTTGGAGATACTGGGTTACAGGTTAAATTGTTCAACTCCCACATTTTCCAGATGAGGAAACTGAGCCTAAGGTGACTCAGAGAGCAGAAAAAAGACTTGAAATTATGTCTTATGAGTTCATATTGCGTTTCTTTCCATTCCACTAATGTTTCAAAAAGTAAAATCATAGGGAAAGAAAAAAGAGGTAATATTAACTCTTACTTTCTCTACTATGCATTAGTAGTTTACAGAGAATTCAATGAAAACCAAACATTAGAAAAAGACTACATGGAGAGATAAATCAGAGAAAGAAAACTATAGAATGACACCTGCTTAAAATAGACACACTAAAGTACACAGAGGAGCCCAGTTCTTTCCCAAAAACTGCTTATTGTTTCAGGACCAATGGTTTTGAGAGTGCAGTCATACTCTGGGCTCTTGTGCTTATATGACTGTTGGTGGTAACTGGTGAGCAGTTGTGCTTTGTGCTGATAAGGCAAGCAGGCCCCTTCACATTATTTCTCCTCTCAATAATGACTACATGTAGGGCCTGGGTTGAAAGTAGGTCTAGGGGTTTGGGGAAAATTGTTTCCAGTTTTGAGGTCCTTGAATTGAGGGTCTTGGGTAATCTCTTTCATGGTCTAAAGAAGATGATGGAGGAAGATATAGAAAAGCAGTAATAATTGGTTAGAGAGAAAGGAACTTTGCACTAATATTTCAGAAGTTTTGCTGTTTTTGTTTGTCTTTCAATTCCATGAGGAATATAAAGATATAAAAAAGGAATAAATAGATATAAACAAAGAATAAAAGTTCAGAATAAACACAAAGGGAATAAAATTAATCAAGAGAATGAAGAAAAAATAATCCTTAAAAAAGAACAGAAAAATGAAAAATAAAGAAAAAACATAACGAAGAAAACAAGTTAGGGGAGGGAGAAGAGGGATTTTAAATTACAATTGAATTGGGAAGAGGAAAAAAAAGGAGAGAAAAGAAAAAAAATCAGCTAAAAAACTAAAGAAAATGGATAATTAAAAGAAAACTCAAGACTAAATGAGAAAGACTGAAAAATGGGAAGGAAGGTAATGGAGAAGGAAAGAACTTTTAGAAAGAATGTTACTTCAAAATAGTTTAAATAAAATTAATCATACACATAAAACATGGCTTAAAAAAGAAGATACCTTAAGACACTGAAAATAGCCTAGAAAAGAGACACAAATGAAGGAAAACATAAACCCAATTCCCATAAATTTAAATCTTAATTTATTATATAATCCAATATTATAATTGATGGAATGGACAAACCCAAAGACAAGTTTCTAACAAGAAACAAATCTAAGAGCAATGTCAGAAATAGAATCTGAATGAGAGGCTGAAACAAAATATATTCTATATCATGAATTAAAAACCAAATAAACTCAGGAGATAAATACATTTGAGGTATATTAATGCAATAATTATAGGAAACTTTAATATTCCTTTTTTAGAATGAGAGAATGAAAATGAAAATATATTAGAGAATTTAGAGCTAAAAGATTTGTGACATCTTCTGAAAGGGACAACTAAAGAATATACATATTTCTCAGTAATAAACATATAAAATGACTAGATCAAAATCTACATTATAGAAATAATAACTGTGAAAGATAACTCTAATGGAAAACCATCAAAATCTCTAGGATGTACCTAAAGCCATCCTCTGAGAAAACAAAATTTCATAAGATTGTACATTAGCAAAACAGAAAAAGAGAGGCTTAATGAACTATGTGTTACAAAAAGGAAAGCTAACAAATAAATGAACTCAAAATATGTACAAAACTTAAGATTTTGAAAATTAAGGAAGAGACAAATTAATTGGAAGACACAAAGACTGATGAAGCTTAACAGCTGACTTTTTAAAAAGTAACAAAATTGACAGACTTTTAGTCAAATTTGGAAATAGAAAGAAGCACACACAAGCAGGACTGTTTTGAAAGCAATGTGAAGAATTTATTATTACTTTAAAAAAAGCAAGTAGAGACTTTTTTTTTTTTTTTTGGCCAAGGCAATTGGGGTTAAGTGACTTGCTCAGGGAAACACAGCTAGAAGTATTAAGTAAGTGAGGTCAAATTTGAACTCAGGCCCTCCTGACTTCAGGGCTAGCGCTCTATCTACTGCGCCACCTAGCTGTCCCCAAGACTTACTTTTTAATGGACACATAGTTTCATGTAAAATACTATTTTTGTTTCGTCATGTATGTGGAAATGAATGCTTATAAACATCAAGTTTAAGTTCACAATAAAAATGTACAATGTTTCTTTGGAGAAATAATTATGATGCCACATGCAGAACACTTGAGAATAAGTAAGGGAATAAAATGGATGACTGTGCATGGCTCTATATAGCTAATATTGTGAGCAAAAACATAATTACTAATTTTTAAAAAGAATTTTGTTAAAGAGGATATATATGTATGTATGTATACACACACATGTATATATATATATGTGGACTTTTTAATGCATTTAAGTTCAGAATCAAAATAATAGGAAGACATTTAAAATAAAATAAAAATAAAAAAAAAGAATTTCTTTTGGTAGAAAAAAGGCCGAAAAACCTAGATGTGTAGAAAATTTTTTAAAATATATTAGAACAAGAGTCATTCTCTAACAGATAAATGTCAAAAGGAGTGAACAATTATATTTCAAGTGAAGATATTTAATCTATCAAGATCATGTGACAAAATGCTCCAAATCATTCTCCTTTGAGCCAGTGATACCCCAGCTACACATATATCAAAAAGAGATCAAAGAGAGAGATAAAGGAGCCATATGAACAAAAGAATTTACACAGTACTACTTTTTGGAGAAGCAATGAACTGGAAATAATGTGGGTGTGATTCCCATCAACTGAGAAATGGATGACCAAATTATAGGACATTATTGTTATACCTTAAAAATGATCAAAGGGACAGATTCTGAGAAACCTGGGAAGAGGTATATGGACTGATGCAGAGTGACTGTGAAAAGAACTAGTGGAATTAGTTATATAGCAAAACTGTTTATACAGAGACCACATAATTGTAAAGAAAAACAACGCTGAAAGATTTAAAAACTGCAATCAGTAAAATAAATCAAATCTGAGGTCAAGAATCATGAATAAAACATTAATTACAAAGAACAGCATAGAAACAAATTTAGAAGGTGACTGACAAGCAGGGCAATGTTGGTGGTTACCATCTTAAATTTAAATTATAGTTTATAATTTATAACTTTGAAAAACTATGAGTCAGTTTTACAAAAAATGCTCTTTTTCTGATTCACTTGTTTTTTTCTAAAGCAGTTTAAAAAATTTAAAAAGAAAAGACTACTAAAGGATTTCGTAAGTATCATAGGTTAGACATAAACGTTATTGTAATGTAAGAAAATTTATAAACATTTATTAAGTTAATTTACTATGCTAGTATTGGGAGCGGAGATTTATACAATAAAGATGAAAAATAGTTCACACCCAAATTGAGCTCATATTTTATCATGGGTGGTATCATGGGTGCTCATCAAGCATGAGATATAATTATAAAATAATTTGAGAGTGAATGAGGAAAGACTTCCCATAGAAAGAGGACCCAAAGTAGCAGAAAGTTGTGAGATGTAGTATGTTCTAGACACTGGAAACAGCCTAGCCAAAGGTAGGAGACTGGTTAACTTCTGTAGGCTAATCTGTCTGGAATGTGGATCACATGACAGAAAGTAATGGGAACCAGCAGTATTTGTGAATGCCCTTCCATAAATCAACAAATAATCAATCTGCAAGCACTTATTAAGCAATGCCATATGTATTAAGTTACTGTCATATGCTCTGGAGACACAAAGACTTAAGTCAAATGTTAACTTCTTCAATGAATTTATAGCCTATCAGGGAAGACATAGAACAATATAGGTCTACATGTAAGACATAGAACAATATAGGTCTACATGTATGCAATATTTTGAAGACAAAGCTTGAACTGGCTATCTTGGATAGCCTGGGAAATTAAGTCAAGGAAGAGAGGTCTTGAATCTTACTCTCTTGGACCAATAAAATCTCTGGGATGCCTTCCTTGCCTTAAGGGGTAAAGAAACAGCATAAACTACATGATGACAGGAAAGAAGAGAGAGAAAAGAATTTGGTAGATATATGGACCCTTTGTATCAATCTAACCAATAATCCAATTACCTCTAGAAGTTTTAGGATCAAACCTTGGAGAAGATGGAGAAGAGACAATGTGGAGGAAAGGACACATAGCATGCTGAATTACTGATTCTAAATTACAGAATCACAGAACCATGGAATCTTGAAGTTGGAAGAGACCTTATAGGCCATTAAGAACCACCTAAACTGGGAAAATAATCCATGCCTTCCACAACATTCCCTACAAATGGGACCTAGCCTTTTATTTAAAACTCTGAAGTGAGAAGAAATGCTGTTCTTCAAGGAAGTCCATTCCATTCCATTTCTATAGTTACTTTTACTAACTGTATCTCCCTCTATCTTATTTCTCTTCTCTTCTCCATTTATTCTATTCTCTTTATCCTTTCACCCTGAACTTCAAGTGTTTTGCTTCTGACTACCCTTTCCCTCCTTTCTATCACTAACTCCTCATCCCTTTCCCCTCCTACTTTTCTGTAGGGTAATAATTTGGCTTTCTATATCCAACTGAATGTGTGTCCATTCCATTTGTACCCTGGT
>JAJPUD010008759.1:0-58841 GCA_023553655.1 Myrmecobius fasciatus
GGAGGAAAGTTCTCCCTTATCATTCTTGAGACTAACAATTTGATTTTCCTCTTTCCTTTTTCTTATCAAATTAACTAAAGGCTTATCTATTTTGTTGGTTTTTTTCATAAAACCAACTCTTAGTTTTATTTATTAATTCAATAGTTTTCTTATTTTCAATTTTATTAATTTCCCCTTTTATTTTTAGAATTTTCAATTTGGTATTTAATTGAGGGAAACCCATAAGTTTTGAAGAAAGTGATTTCAAGAGGAAGAATTGATGAGGGAAAGACTTCTGACATGGGGTATAGATTGTTAAAAAAAAAATGCTCTTGGGCATACTTGACCATTGATGGCAGTTGGCAGTGGTTAGTTTTTTTTGGCTGTGAGGAAGATGGGTAACTTATCTACAATGATTGCTTTCATTGATAACTGTGAAGACCAAGGAGGAGGAGGCATAGTTAGTGGTCTGGGGGGCACTGTTATTGCCAAGACTCTTAGGTTTATTGTCTTGGGCTGTATTCACTGAATCTAAGAGGTGGTAGTAGTAATGGTTCAATTCACTTGGTACATTCTGCTTCCTGCCTCTTCCTGAGGATTCTTTTTTTGCTTCAGGAAGGCAAGCTCAACAGTGTCTCTCACTGAAGAAAACTTCAAGCAAAGGAGGAGAATTGAGAAAAGGCTATTGGATTTACTATGAGATCATTGATAATCTTGCCAAGAGGAATTTCTAGAGTTTGGAGTCCCATGCTAAGAGGTTAAGGAGTGGGAGGTAAGAAAGTGAGGGCCATGAGTATAAATAGCTTTTTCTAGGAGTTTGCTTCAGGATATGGTATAGTCAAGTAAGGGATTTTTTATTTTTAAGATGGAGAAGGTAGATATAAGGCGAAGAAGGTGGTGACAGAATGGGTTTAAGCATTACTACCCCTTCTCAGGTTTCAGTGGAGACAGTCTTACAGCTCTCCAGATCACAAATTATTTTTCCTTTTTTGACCCTCACAGCCATTATTGAGGGGAATAGGAGAAAAAGAACTATTAAATAAGAAAATATGTTAATTACAGAGAGTGGATGATTGAATGGGTATAAACCTCTAGAGAAGAATGGATGGAATTAAAGGCATAAGAAGAGCAGTTGTTCATGTCAAATAAAAAGGTCGTATTATCCTCTGACACTGGAGCAAAGGAGGCTAGAATTAGGAATAATGTTTATGGAATCTGAGGCATAGAATTTATGAAAAAGGGATGCTAGCAATGAATGTTCTATTTTTTTTTTTTGGTCAAGTATGAGCTAAAGTTTTCTACTGAGACAAAGGAGAAGAGATGGTATAGATAGCTTGAATAAAAGGAAAAGATGTTTTGAACATATCACAGTGAGGATAATGATTCAAAATAAGGAAGAATAGAAAAATTTATATGTAGCCATGGAGTTCAATTTAGATTAAATGAAATAAATTTGACTTGAACCCAGTGTAAAGTTGATGATGAACTATAGTATCAAGATTTTGAAGGTAGGTAAGTAAGATCAGAGCTTAGATGATGGCCTGGGAGATAGGGAAAAGTGGAAAAACTAAAAACTTTGGTGAGGATCTTAAAGCCTGACATGTAGGGATCCTAGGTGTCCTCTATAATGACAATCTTAAGAATGTGAGGGGGAAAGGTGAGAGAGTAAAGCAAATGTGCTGTAAAGGTAGAGCTAGGGACTTCTCAGCAGTTTGGCAAAAATCCATGGATAAAATTTTCAGACAAATAGAAGTCTAGAGCAACTCCAGTGGAAGGCTGATCTGTTAGACTTGAGAGTGATAATTAAATGGCAAACAAATTAGAGTCAAAGTATGAAATCACCAATCAAAATGGAAAAAATATAGAGAGTACAGGGCTCAAAAGCTAGGAATTACTGAAATCAGTAAATATACTTCATTCATTTAGCTTCTGATGATGTCTTTTGAGGAAGACAGTATACTGGCTGGCTGAATCTCCCTATGTTAGTCAAAAAGTCCTATTATCTTTTATTATAATCAGAAGTAGACTTTGGCTCAGACTGTATTTCCCACTGAATGTGGGTGGTCTTCAGATATATGCATATGAGTAATTTATATGTATGAGTATATGTATATGAGTAATTTATAGCCTGTGAGTGTTTACCAAAGGAACTATCTTGATGCTACATTCTTCAGCATTGATTTATTCTCCCATACTATAAAGGCTGCTTCAATGACAAAAGTAAGATAACTCCTTTGGCATTAATAATTATATTCCAGGTTTTTTTTTTTATTGTACAGTCCTATCTTAGCTGTCTTTTTCAGATCTTGAGACCTTTATTTTAGTTATTCAGTATGAAAACCAAGTTTATTTGTCTGGCTTCAATCTTCAACTGTGCAAATCCCATGCTTTTCTCTCTGCTTTCATCTTTTAGTCCTCCAGATTCGTTGGACATCTTGGTGCAAACTCCCAGTCTTACTTATTTTTCCATGCATATTATTCTAGAGTCAAGGATAGGACTGGCCACGTTGGAAACTCTATCTTATCTCTAAAATAAATCCCAGACTGCCTGCTCAGACTCTCAATCTTGCTTGAATCTAGTTTCCCAGACATGTTGGAAAAAACTTTAGTTTTGCTCTCAGAGCTCATAGTAACTATTTGACTTTTTTCAAGGCCAGTTCAATGCAATGCAAATATAGAGACATTTAATAAGTTTGTCCTGGGCATAGAATATCTATTTTAGCCTCTAGGGAAGATATAAAAGTTTACCAAGACAGTTCTTACATTCACAGAACTCATGGTCTCTTAGAGAGATATGATGGATATATAAATAATTAAAACATATAATAACCATGCAGAGTCAGATGCACTGAAAGAATTGAACAACAATAATCATTATTACATAAGGGAAGTATAGACAAAGGTTATGTGAGGGCTGAGAGGAAGATATAGAGGTGATTATCAACTTGGTAGAGGGGAGCACTTGATCACTAAAAATCTTATGCTAGTGAGTGAATTTAAATCAGGCTTCAATGGATCATAAAATTCTCATGGACATTAACGGTATTTTAGGAAGAGAGAATAGTATGAGCAAAGGCATGGAGATAGAGAAACACAGAATACATATAAGTGATGGTGAGTTAGGGTTGTACCAAATGGTAGAAAGTTTTTAATTTTAGCAGGGGAGTTTGAACTTCATATGGCTAGCAAGTGGGATCTTTTGAAGTTTTTGTTGTTGTTGTTGTTTGTTTGTTTTTAAAATATACCAGATCTCTTTATATGAAAAATTTTTTTTTCTAACATTGGCATAAAGGATGGTTTGGAAAGAGAATGAAGGTTGAGAGATCTGCTAGGAGGCTGATATAATAATCTAGGTTGTTGGTAATTGAGACCTATATTAGGATTCATAATAAGTAATGATATTAGAGGAAGGAATAAGTGGAAGAAATGTTGTAGAAGTAAAAAAAAAATAGTACTTGGCAGCTGATTGGATTTGAGAAGTGAGGAACAGGGAAAAGTCAAAGCTAATATCAAACTTTTAAATATGGAAGACTGAATGAATAATAATAGCATTGACAGAAACAGATGGAAAAGTAGGTTTGGAAGTGAGGAGAATAATAAGGTTAGAGACTAGACTTGTGATTTTGTAATAGGACATTCTTAAATGAGGAAAGTTTTTCAGGTCTATATTGTTTATGAAAATTATTGCCTTAATATTCTAGTGCACTGTGAGACTGAATGACTTGTTTAGTGTCACAGAGTCAATATGAGTCAGAGGCTGGTTTTGAACTCTAGTTTTTCTGATTCTAAGGCTCTTTCTCCAAATGTTTTGTCATGTTGTCTTGAAGCTGCTAAACTTTATTTTAGGTGTGTTGAGTTGGAAATGTTTTGCATGCAGAGATACAAATCTGAAGGTTGAGAAAGAAGTTGGGGAATAACAGATGATTGAAGCCAAAGGAATAGGAAGAAAAGAAGATAGGGAAAAGAAAAAGAAGAAATATTCATACTTATTTAGTTTGAATTACAGATGTCAGAGTTCATCTTCCATAAGTAAAATATGCAGATTTTCCATGAATTACATTCATAAAATATGTGAAGTAAGACTTAGAAATACTTTGTTGTATGGTGGGGCTGTCAGATATGACATAGATATGGATATTATCTTGTATTCTATTGCCCTGGTCCATTTCTGACTATTTTGGTATCTAAAGTTTTCCCATCTTTAGGTCTAGAATCAAAAAGTAGGTGTGAAATGTGTTAATCTGACAACTTTCAACATTTTATACCATCTGACACTGAATGCCCTGAAATCAAGCAACCCTATTTATAAGCACTAGAGTATGTCTAATAAATAAGGGATGATATATGTTGTGCTAGCATAGTAAGACAATAATTATTAATATATTGAGAAAATATTGATAAGAAGGAAACATGTTATACATTTATTATATTATATATTTTTAGAAATTATATTATAAAATGACAATAACACTGATACTGCACTTTTTCTGTCTACTGATACTCTGCCATTAGATGCGCCATCGACTGTTGGAAGAGGCTGGAAATTTTGTGGGCTGATTGAATAAAAATGAACAAGAAAGCTCTTTATCTTTAAGTATGTAATCTCCATTTGGCCATATCCTTTTAAGTTCTGTCTTTCCTGCTGATGCTAGAGATGATCTAAGTTATATAGATCATTATGAAAATCAGAGAGCTGTGTCACTTAAAATGTCACTTCCCCATTCTGGGCTTCATTTTCCTCACTAAAGAAAGTGTTTGTTGATTGAAAAAAATAGTGAAAAAATTATCTAGTCCAATTAACAAACATTTTTGTTTCTTTCTCACATTCCTTCCTCTCCCTTCTCCTAATGAAAAGAAAAAGAAAACACTTGTGACCAATATGCAGTGATGGAAAACAGATTTCCATATTGGCTATGTCCAAAATTTTATGTTTCATTTTACAATCATAAGTATTATCATCCTCTCTGTCAGGAGTTGGCTTCCTGGAATTGTGCTTGGTTTTTTTTTTTTTTTATTAAGTTGATGAATGTATATGATTTTTAAGGTGACTTTCAATACTAAATTCTGTTTCTAATTTTGAGTTAAAAGATAAAAAATATGCTATAGAACAATGCTCCCACATCACTCCCACACCTTCTTCTAGGAAGCATAATGTATGACAATTATAAAGAAACAATGAGTATGTATTGGGTTAATAACAAGAGAACTGTACTGTTAACAAAGGATACCTTATTTTTATTTGATAGAAACCCAATTCTTATACCTTGTCTCTTGATAACATAAAGCTTATGAATTTACTGCACATAGAATTCATAGATTTTGAGGTGGAAGAAACATTCTAAGAAAAGTTTGGAGTACTTTTCCATAGTCACAGAAGTAGCCTGCCAGTCAGAGATTTGAATATGGATCTTGAGGATTCCCAATTACTTTTCATTAATAAGTAACAGCTAAGATTTATATAATCACTTTAAGATATATAGAGTATTTTACATACGTGATCCTTACACAAACCTTGGCAGGGAAAAGCTCTTTTTTTTTCTTTTTCTTTTTTAAACTTTTTATTTGAATAACATATGTATAGGTTGTTCTTTAACATTGATCCTTACAAAGCTTTCCATTACAAAATTTCCCTCCTAGTCCCCTCCCTTCCCCTAGATGGCAGGAATACATGTTAATTATATTAAAATACTTGACAAGTTGAATATATGTATACATATTTCCATACTTATCTTGCTGTGAAAGAACAATCATATTTACATGAACAAAAAATATCTGAGAAAGGAAACCCAATGCAAACAAACATCGATAGAGAGCATGAAAATGTTATGTTATGGTCCACATTTCATATTCCTCTCTCTGGGTGTATATGATTTTCTTCACTGAACAATTGGAAGTGGTTTGAAACATTTCATTGTTGAAGAGAGCCATGTCCATCAGAATTGATCATCATATAATGTTGATTTCCTGGTTCTGCTCTTTTCACTCAGCATCAGTTCATGCAAGTCTCTTCAGGCCTCTCTGAAGTCGTCCTGCTGGTCGTTTCTTACCGAACAATAATACAGGGAAAAGCTCTTAATTATTCTCATTTTACAAACGAGAAAAAGGAGGTAGCCACAGTTAAGAAACCGAATTTTCATTTGTCAGATAATTCAGGCCTGTTTGGAAATATCTTGGTTGAAAAACTGACCCTACCTAACCCTATTTCATTCTAGCGTCTCCATGAAGCTTTTGGGAAACTCCCATTTTTTTTTTTCCTGAGATGGATAGATTAATCAACAACCGTTTATAGTGCCAATTATGTCTGGTGCTTTGTACTAGATAGATAGCAGGAGATATATAGATTAAAAAAAAATGTAAGAGCCCTTGCTCTCCAGAACCTTATGCTCTGAGTTACCTTATAAAATGTATAGAAAAATAATATTTCAGCGCTTTTAGGTTTGAAAGCTCTTTTATATATACAGGATGTCCCAAAAGATCTATAATTGCATAAGACTTTTGGGACACTGTATCATCTCATTCGACCCTAAAAGGTACAGGTGTTATGATCTAGGTAACAGTGCTGAGGCAGACCAGTTAAGTGATTTGGCTGCCATCAGATCATATGGCTAATTAGTATCTGTCTCCCAAGTTAAGCACTTCATCCATTCCTCTTTCTTTTTTTTAATTAAAAAAATGGGGGTGAGGGGTAGGGAAATCGGTTACTGTGGGATATGGCTTTGTGTGTGTGTGTGTGTGTGTGTGTGTGTGTGTGTGTGTACACGGCAAGGACCCGTCCACTCTAGCCAAGGCAAATAATAAATTCCATTCTCGCGACTGCCCACGCGATGGATAAGCCACCACCAACTAAGTCAGCTTTTCCTCCTCCTCCGCCTCCTCCTCCTCTTTCCTCTCTAGGTCTCTTTCTCACTCCTACCAAACCAGAGTCTCTACTTGGAAACTAAGGGGGGGCTCTTTAAAAAAATAATAAAGCGCCACCAAGCATGCGCGGGTCTCCCCGCGGCGCATGCTCAGTAACTCCGGCAGGTTCCAGATGAGGACTGCATCGCCTCGTCCTGACCACGGATAGAGCGGCGGTCTAGGCTTGGGCAGGAAGTGAGTCTGCTCTGTCTGGAGGTGGCGGCGGCGGCGGCGACAGCAGCAGCCAAAGCTTCGGAGAGCCCCGGGGTCTCGGACCCCTCCCCCTCTTGCTCTCTCTCTCCTTACCCTTTCCTAGTCCAGGAGGTTTCTGAAGACAAGCAGTGATGGATCTTCACAAGCCGATAACTACTCGCCGCTACCAAGTGGTGAGTGAATCCGACTCTCTGTCACCTTCTGGCCAAAATCTCTCTTCGGGAGCTATCCCCCCCGGCAGGGCCACGCAGCTGAAGGAGGCGCTGGCCGTCTTCCCTCCGGGGATCCCGTCCCGGGCTGGCTGGGGCTAGCCCTGGGAGCTCTCGAGCGCACCCTCGTCCCCCCCGCCCCCGCCTTCGGCTAGAAATCGGTTTTCGTTTCTCTGGCTTCTTCTTGCCTCCCCAAGACTTGGGTGACCCCGGCGTTTGTGCTTCCTCCAGGAAAAGGATTCTCGGGGTACTTCGAGGAGTGCTGGGTGGGGGCGGGCAGGTACGTGGGAGGCGGAAACTGGGTGGGGTAGTGGAATTTAGTAAACATCTGGGTTAAGCATTTGACTTCTGTTTTGGAGCATTTCCCCCACTTTGGGGTTGCCCGGGGCTGATTCTGCCCTTGCCTAAACCAGATTGTGGATTTTGGAGTTAGAAAGACCCGGATTCGGAATTCTGCCATTCATTGACACTTGACGTTTGTGGGACGGGGGCTCTGAGCCTCAGTTCCCTCATCTGTAAAATGGACCAGTTGAAACCTCAGCAAACTTTAAGAGCTTTAGAAATAACCTATTGTATTAGACGGAAATACCCCGTGTAGATGAGTAGTTTATTTTCTGCAGCAGCAGTTTTCAAATTTACTTAGATTTTAAAAAAATCTTCCCCCTCTTTCCCTAGGAGTTTTTGTTTATATAAATTATATATGTGTGCATATGAATTTATCTCATTATAAATGGAAACTTCTTAGCATTGTTTTGAAAATAGTTTTGATTTATAGGACTCCCAAGAATCCCCAGATTGACTTGGACTAATACTTTTCACTTCTAAATTTGCTTTTTTTGCTGAGGCAATTGGGGTTAAGTGACTTGCCCAGGGTCACACAGCTAGGGAATGTTAAGTGTCTGAGACCAGATTTGAACTCAGGTCCTCCTGACTTCCGGGCTGACTGCACCACCTAGTTGCCCCTTCACTTCTAAATTTGATAAAAAACTCAACGTAATATTCCATAATTTTTCCAGGGGTAAAAGCATTTGGATAGGAGTAAAACTGGGAGAAACTGAAACTCTATGGCATCGAATATTCTATTAGTTTCTTTTTGCATCATTCCCAAATCTTCAAATCCCTCTCTATGTTACTTGGTTTATGGGTCTCAAATTTTACCTTTAATGTATACTTGCTTTGCTAAGGATTACTCATCTTGTTTTATTCACAGTTTACAGTGTTGTAGGGTATTGAAATTTCAAATATGTCTGAAGAGTTGAGAAAATCACAAGTTAATATTTAATTGTTTTAATTATTTTGTATATAAGTATATTAAAAAACTTACATTACATTGAAGTTTTCAATAATTAAAAAAAATCTTTTAGTAGCCCAAAAGACTTTCTTATTGCTATTTTCAAAGTGTTTTTGCAGAGCCTTTCTCGTTTATTGGTGAACTTCATCAATTTTAGTATTCCACTTTTTAAAAAATTACCTATTTTACAGAAATTAGCAAAATTACTCTTAAACAGAAAAATTATTTCTTTTTCTTTTTTGTCTTTTCAAATTCTTATCCTCTTAGGGGAGAGAAGAGGAAATTAGGGTCTTTTGAATCATTGAATTAAGCAAAGATAGATATAAAGATTCTCTAATTTCACTGCTTCTTTCATTATCATTTTTTATAGACTCTCATATAAAGAACCCTTATATGCACGATAAATTTAAGACATGTTAAATCATTAACACTAATTGCCCTTTAAGAACGATTTCTCGTAACTCCTCTGACTAGTTAATTCCATTTTAGGTACCTGAAACTAGAGTACTAATTGGGGGAGGGGGTAGGATTATGTACTTTCTTGTTTAACTCATTTTCTCCCCTCCCCCTATACTTTTGGAAATATGTGGAAATCTTTATGCTTTAGAAAGTCTTTAAAAAATTCTACTATACTGCTTTATTAAAAAATTTCTTGGTGTTTTATTACTTGATACTGCTTTTTGGAGTTTAGATGATTTTAGAAGTATTTTCTATCTTTCCTTTCTTCTCTTAACTTTCTGCAGTCTGATTTTCTGCTTCATTTCACTGAAATGCTATCCAAATTTACCAGTGATCTCCTAATTGCCAAATATGATGGATTTTTCTCAAACCTCATCCTAACCTAATCTCTCTGCAACCTTTTGACTATCATCCCGCTCTTCTCTTAACTACTCTTTTCTCTAGGTTTTCATGACATTTCTTTTTCCTGGTGTTTTCTTTTTCTTTTTTTTTCCCCTACCTTTCAAATTATGCTTCAGTTTCATTTGCTAGATTTTTTGCCAGTTAGTTCCTGCTACCCTTGAGCATTGTCTTGAGTTCTCTGCTTTCTCTAATCTATATTATTATTAATTGGTGATTTCATCAAAGGAATTTTCTAGTAGATTCCTTGTCATTCCTGTGCCGTGATGATTTTCAGATCTGTTTATTTAGCTATAAATCTCTATACTAACCTGTGGACTCAGATCTCACTGGTTGTTAGACATATCAAGTTAATGTCCCAAAGCTATCTTAAACTCATTATGTCCAAAATATAATTCGTTGTCTTTTCCTACAAAGACAGTTTTCAACATTTACCTTTCTAAAATCTTGTGTTCCAAATTTCTGTCTCTTCCTTCCACCCCTATCCCCTAGACAGCAAGTAATCCAATATAAGTTGAACATGTGCAGTTCTTCTAAACATATTTCCATATTTACCATGCTGCATAAGAACAATCAAAACAAAAAAAGGGAAAAACTGAAAAAGAAAAAAAAAGCAACAAAAAAGGTGAAAATACTGTGTTGTGATCCACATTCAGTCTCTGTAGTCTTTCTGAATGCAGATGGTTCTCCATCACATGGATATTGAAATTGATTGGCTTTCTTTTTTTTTTTTTTTTTGGCTGAGGCAATTGAGGTAAAGTGACTTGCCCAGGATCATGCAGTCAGGAAGTGTTAAGTGTCTGAGGGCAGATTTGAATTCAGATCCTCCTGACTTCAGGGCTGGTTGCTCTATCCCCTGCACCAACTCCTGCCCTTAATTTTCTTAAAAAATGCTCTGAACTACATCTTCCCCTCCCATGTATTTTTGCTTAGTACATTTTGCCTTAGTACAGGCAAAGATACAAAGTTTAGATAACCTAGCCCTTGCCTTTATAGAGCTTACAATCTAGTGTGGGGGTGATAGCAGCACAACACACTATGATACCCAGTATTACATACCTAGATCGCTTCCGACATAGAAGGAATTCAGAAAAGAGGAGAGGAAAGCCTAACCAGGCGTAGTGTAGATCGTGAAAAAAGGCAGTGAAGTGGTAGAGTGCTTTGTGTTCTTAGAAAAGAGAGCAAACCTGTTTGACTAGTGCATAGAGTTCATGAAGGGGAATAATATAGTATAGTAACAATAGATCATGTTTACCTAGCCACTGAAGATTAAAACAATTCTTTTGTTTTTTTCCTCCCACTGTTATTCATCTTCCTTCCCCTCCCCAACCTATTTAGCAAATTAATCACTTCAAAAAATAAAATTGTCAAGTACATAGATGCAGAGTTTTGCAAAACAAATGTCGATATTGTTTGTGTCTGATAATATGCCTCTTGTTGCATTTTAAAGTGTCACCTTTTTGACAGTAGGTGAGTGCTGTGTTTTGTATTCATTCTTTTGAATATCGTTGCATTGATTACAATTTTTTTTAGTCTTTCATATTTGTTTTTCTCTATAATGTTTTCATTATTATATTCTAGTTCTGCTCACTTCTTTCTATATCACTTTATAGACCTGCCAGTTTCCTTTATAAACTATTTTGTCGTTTCTAATGGCCCACTAATAATCTATTATATTCATATACCACAATTTATTGAGCTATTCCCTAAATGGAAGATAATCTCTTGGTTTTGTTTCTGGTTCCCACCAAAAAAAAAAAAAAAAGTTTTTTTTAACCAAAAGATCCTTTCCCCCTTTTTTTTTTTGGGGGGGGAGTATTGGCCTAGTACAAGCATTAGACAGAATTCAGAATAAATACAAATTAAGGATGATGGATCCTTTTTTTTTTTTTTTTTTTAACTGTGTTAGTTATGCCAAAGGGTATGTATACTTTAGTTACTCTTTGGGCAAAGATCCAAATTGTTTTTCATATGGCTAGGCCAATTCACAGCTATATCATTATAATACCAATACACCTGTTTTGCTGAAGTCCCTCCAATATTTATTATTTTCCTTTTTTGTCATTTTTGTCAATCTCAAAGTCACTTTCTAATTTGTGATTTAGTGCACTTAAAATATGGTTGTTGATAATTTGAATTTCTTTTTTTTGAAAACTGCATATTAGTATTCTTTGACTTTATTGGGGAATGATTCTTAGTTTCATGCATTAGAATCTGTTCCTTTTATATCTTAGATAAGAGATCTCTTAAAAGAGAAAATTGCTGCAATTTTTTTTTTGTCCAGTTACTGTTTCCTTTCAGTTTTAATTGTGTTTGTTTATGCAAAAACTTTTGGATTTTATAGGCAAAATTTTCAGTTTTATTTTAATTTTTTGATCCTATTGCTTTTGTCATGAACTCTTCTTCTAGAGATAAATCTGAAAAGTAATTTCTTGCTTGCTCCTCTAATTTATTTATGTTATAACTTTATATTTAAGCCACATACCATTTGGAATTTATCTTGGAATATGGTATGAAGTGTTGTTCTTAACCGTGTTTCTGCCAGACTGCTTGCTGTTCAGCTATTGTTAAATAATTTAGTAACTGGAATCTTTGAGCTTATCAAACACTGTTGTTTGTTTCTGTGTGCTGTATAATGAATCTGTTGCACTGAAAGATTATTTCTTTTCCCCTTTCTTGTAAACTAGTATCAAGTGATTTTAATGATGAATTTTTTATATAACAGTTTGAGATCTGATACAAATAAAGCCCTCTTCCCACTTCTTTTCATCATTACCTTGAGATTCTTAATTTTTTGTTCCTCTATACTAATTTTATTATATTTTCTGGTCCTACACAATATTCTTTAGGTAGCTTATTTGGTATTAGGTATTGAATGAATAACATCCTGCTCCTTCCCACTCCCATGTCTTTATTCGTGCTCTTCCATATATCTGGATATCTTCCTTGCCTATGTTTACTAATCCAGTTTTATAAACCCAGCTTCCAGGTCCAGTGTACATATTACCTCCTACAGTGGATTGGAAGGGTATCTTGTTTTGGGGGGATGGTAACAATTTTCCATATTGAGTTTTGAGTACAAGCTTAGTAATTTGTTTTTGTAATAATCTGTTTGGAGAAGAATTACATTTTTTTTAGTTATAGTAACTTTTGAAGACAGTTTATCAAAGTCAGAGGTATTGTAATTCATAGGCATTAACGCATTAACAAAATTATGCATCTTTGAAACACCGTGGAAGAAAAAAATTAAAATAATAGGTAATCCAACTATGCTTTCTATTAGTGTAGAGATAGCAGTTAGAGCAAAGGAAATCATGAGTGTTATCTCTATAAAGGTGGTTGTTAAAGCCATGCAGTTACTTCCCTGAAGGAAAGAATATAGTGAAAGAATTAGCCAAAAGCTGAAGACTTGAGAGACCAGGTGTACTTGAAGTTCACAGTAGCTTAGTTAAAATCCTGGCTCTGTTACTCATTGCCTTTGTAACTTTGTAACCTCCCTGGGTTTCAATTTTCTCAACTCCATCAGTTCTTACCACCCAGTACTATTCTATTACTTTTATATTACCTTTGTTTAGCCACTTCCTAATTGATGGGCATCTCCTTGACTTTTATTTCTTTGCCACTATAAAAAAAAGAGCTGCTGTAAAAAATTTGTACATTTAGAACTTTCTCCTTTCTTTCATCTTTTTGAGGTATAGGCCTAATACTGTTGTAGGCAAAGACTATGCCCATTTTAGTGTCTCTTTGCATAGATTCAAATTGCTTTCCATCATGACTACCATTTCACAGCTCCATCAACAGTACATAAGTGCATATTTTCCCATAGCCATAGTCATAACATTGACATTTTTCTTTCCTGTCAGTTAGGATATGTATAAGATGGAACCTCCAAGTTGCTGTAGTTTGCATTTCTTTAATCATTAGTAATTTGGAGCATTGGAAAGGATATGTGTAAGATGGAACCTCCAAGTTTGCTGTAGTTTGCATTTCTTTAATCATTAGTAATTTGGAGCATTGGATAGAATGGGGAATGAAATGTTGAGGGCAGAGAAAAGAGACATTTTGGAATACCTTCTAGAGAGAATGAGATAAAGGATCAAATAGGAAAGAACAAAAAGATTACATTCCTGTAGTGAGAGCCCAGTAGAAATCAGATAACATTAATTTGTACTGTATACAGTCACTTTGATAATATGACTACTCTAGCTTTGGTACTAGCAACTGATACCATGTAAATGAAATGAATTACCATGTAATATGTAAAATAGTCTTGAGAAAACAAATGTTTTCTTGTCTTTTTTTCTGTTTTATATATACTTAGAACAATTAAAAATATTCCTTTGTTTCTTTAAACTCATTTTCCCTTCAAACATAAAGACTTTCACATTTCAATCCAAGATTGTCCTAATTGTTGGTGGTTTTTATAAAATTATAGTAACGTAAATATGCGTGAAGGGAAACTGTTTATAGACTTAAAAGAAAAATAGTTTTTTGGAGGGGGAGAGAGGAAATTTAAAAGGACTTTCCCCACCCCCATTATCTTTTAGTTTATGTACAATTCCATTTCCTGTATTAACATATTTGCTACCTAAAGATAGGAATCTTAGCTAGAAACTATTATTTAAGGTTTTGTTACTGTTAGTCTTAGAGTTGACATGACTAAGTGAAGCTAGAGTCTAGACTGAAGGAAATTCCATTTCACATATTTGTGATGTCATAACTCAAGTAAAAAAATAAATTTTACTGATATAAACAGTTGTTTTTTTTTTTAATTAAAGCTTTTTATTTGCAAAACATATGAATGGGTAATTTTTCAACACTGACCCTTGCAAAACCTTCTGTTCCAAATTTTTCTATCCTTCCCCCTCTCCTCCCATGGCAGGTAGCCTAATACATGTTAATTATGTTAAAATATATGACAAAATGAATATATGTATACATATTTATACAGTTATTTTGCTGTACAAGAAAATCAGATCTATAAGAAAAAAAAACATGAGAAGGAAAACAAAATGCAATCAAACATCAACAGAAAGTGTGTAAATGCTATGTTGTGGTCCATACTCAGATCCCACAGGCCTCTCCCTGTGTGTATGGCTTTCTTCATCACTAAACAATTGGCACTGGTTTGAAACATCTTATTGTTGCAGAGAGCCATGTCCATCAGAATTGATCATCATATATGTCTTTTATGTAGATACGATTTTTCTTGTACAACAATGATAAGTTTGGAAATATGTATACATATATTCGATTTGCCAAGTATTTTAACATAATTAACATGTAGTGGATATCCTGCCATCTAGGGGAGGGGTGGGGAGCTGGGGGGAAAATCTGTAACAGAAAGCTATGTAAGGGTTAATGTTGAAGAATTACCCATACATATGTTTTGCAAATAAAATAAAATTAAAAAAAAATTGATCATCATATAGTATTGTTGTTGCCGTGTATAATGATCTCCTGGTTCTGCTCATTTCACTTAGCATCAGTTCATGCAAGTCTCTTCAGGCCTCTCTGAAATCATCCTGCTGGTCATTTCTTACAGAACAATAATATTCCATGACATTCACATAGCATAATTTATTTAGCCATTCTCCAGTTGATGGGCATCCATTCAGTTTCCAGTTTCTAGCCACTACAAAAAGGGCTGCCACAAACATTTTTGCACATGTGGGTCCCTTTCCTTCCTTTAAGATCTCTTTGGGATATAGGCCCAATAGAAACAGGGCTGGGTCAAAAGGTATGCACAGTTTGATAACTTTTTGAGCATAGTTCCAAATTGCTCTCCAGAATGGTTGGATCCGTTCACAGCTCCACCGACAATGTATCAGTGTCCCAGTTTTCCCACATCCCCTCCAACATTCGTCATTATCTTTTCCTGTCATTTTAGCCAATCTGACAGGTGTGTAGTGGTATCTCAGAGTTGTCTTAATTTGCATTCCTCTTGACAATAGTGATTTGGAGCACCTTTTCATATGACTAGAAATAATTTTAATTTCTATATCTGAAAATTGTCTGTTCATATCCTTTGACCATTTATCGATTGGAGAGTGCCTTGAATTCTTATAAATTTGAATCAATTCTCTATATATCTGATATAAACAGTTTCTTAGAAAAACATTTGAAACAGGGAGAGAACTAAGATCAGGGTAGTAATCATACTGTTTTTTCATATTTAAGTTTTCAGGAAAATTTAAAATATTTTAACCTGTTTTGAGAAAGCATAGCCTTTTTGTATGGCATATATTATTTTTTTTCTCAATAGCATTTTATTTTTCTAGTTACATAAAAAGATAGTTTTCAGCATTCATTTTGGTGAGATTTTGAGTTCTAAATTTTTTTTCCTTTCTTATCTCCTTCATCACCATGACAGCAAGCAATCTGATGGTTAAATATGTGCCATCCTTTTAAACATGTTTCCCTATTTGTCATGTTGTGAAAGAAAAATCAGAACAAAAGAGAAAAAACTACAAGAAAGAAAAAGTAAACATGCTTCCATCTTCATTCAATCTATAAGTTTCTCTCTAGATGCTGATTACATTTTCCATTCGAAATCTATTGGAATTGTCTTAGATCATTGCATTGCTGAAAAGAACTAAGTCTGTCATAAATGATGATTACATAATATTGCTGTTACTCTGTTCAATGTTCTCACTTCAGTCAGCATCAGTTCATGTAAATCTTTCCAGGCTTTTCTGAATAATATTCCACTATATTCATATATTGTAACATTCAGCCATTCTTCAATTTGTTGGGCATCCGTTCAATTTCTAATCCAATCCAAAAATAGCTGCTACAAACATTTTTGCACAAATGCATCCTTTTCCCTCTTTAATTTATTTATTTTTGCTGAGGCAGCTGGGGTTAAGTGACTTGCCCAGGGTCACACAACTATAACGCCTTAAGTGTCTGAGATCAGAATTGAACTCAGGTCCTCTTGATTTCAGGGCTGGTGCTCTATCCACTGCGCCACCTAGCTGCTCCTAACGGCATATATTTTCAAGGGGGACATCTTTTAAACACGATTTTTATTTTCAGGAGAAGAGAAAACATTAAAAGGAAATCTTATAATATTAAGTGCAATTTTAAAAAATCATTGTTAGACTAGACTGTTAGATCTTATTAGAAAGGGAGCCATCACTTTAAAAGCTATTTTCACATTATTAGATAAGCATTAATTAACTAATGGCAAAGTCACATTTTAAATAAGTATATTTTGGCAATAATAATTAAGGAGGCAGATACTTTTGTTAAATATTAAATTTTTTAACATTGATAATCTTGATTAAATGTGACATATAGGTACTCAATAAATATTTGTTAAATTATTTAAAAAATATTTAATGAAGTGTCATAGAACATTTTTAAAAATTGACATTGAGCATTACAAAATTTGGTATAATCTGTAATGTGAAAAAAATAGGGCGTGCTTATTTATGTTGATATTAATATAACTGAACTAAGTTAATGCAAATTTTTTTTGGTTGAAATTTGTATTGTTGAGTAGCTTATGATTATTTTCATATTGTAACTACTTTGGGGCTATTTTACCACCTGTGCAAATTAGAGTGCATTTGATTTAAAACTTTAATTAGGAAAATTTAGTTTATTTTCTTCCCTACAGAAGTCTAGTATTCTTATTTTATTTAACAATGTAACTTCAACTTAATGAACTATTCAATCAGAAATTATTTCCTAAATAGTGTTGTTATACAATTAAAATACATTAGGTAATGTTAATGATTAATAACCCAGAGGTCCTGAAATAACTCTAAATTAGAGTACCTGAATTCTTTGGGCATAAAAGTGTGACCATATATTTATGCTCAGCAAATATTATTCATTATAAACTTAAACTGAATACCACATTAAAAATTTTTTTTAATACCAAATATGTCAACTTTTTTTTTTGTCTTAGTTTCTTTTTTTTCTTTTTTCTTTTATTAAAGCTTTTCATTTGCAAAACATATGTATGGGTAATTTTTCAACACTGACCCTTGCAAAACTTTCCGTTACAATTTTTTTTCCCCCTAGTCCCCCCCCCCCCCCCATGGCAGGAAGTCTACTACATGTTAATTAGGTTAAAATACTTGACAAATCGAATGTGTGTATATATATTTTTAGAGTTACCTTGCTGAGCAAGAAAAGTCTGATCTACAAGAAAAAAAAATATGAGAAGGGAAACAATGCAAGCAAACATCAATAGAGAGCATGAAAATGCTGTTGTGGCCCACATTTCATATCCCTTTCTCTGGGTGTATATGGCTTTCTTCACTGAACAATTGGAACTGGTTTGAGACATTTCTTTGTTGCAGAGAGCCATGTCCATCAGAATGGATCGTCATAGAGTCTTTTTTTTTTTCTCTTTTTTTTTTTTTTAAGCTTTTTATTTGCATAACATATGTATGGGTAGTTCTTCAACATTGACCATTACAAAGCTTTCCATTACAAATTTTCCCCCCATTGCCCTCCCCTCCCCTAGATGGCATGAAGTCCACTACATGTTAATTATTAAAATATTTGACAAGTCAAATATATGTATACATATTTCCATACTTATCTTGCTGTGCAAGAACAATAATACCTACATGAACAAACAAATCTGAAAAAGGAAACCCAATGCAAGCAGTCATTGATATAGAGCATGAAAATGATATGTTGTAGTTCATATCTCATATCCCTCTCTCTGGGTATAGATGGCTTTTTTTTTTTTTTTTTTAAGGAAATGATCACTTCTGCCTTTATTTTTTTTTAATTTCAGGTGATTTACACAGCATTTGACACATTGTGAATATTTAATAAATCTTTGTTGATTAACTGGATGATTCTCTGATTTCAACAAACATTAAAGTTCTAAAATTTCCAATTTTATGAAGATGAAGTATTTTAAAGTTCTTAAAAAACAGTATTTGCATTTTAAAGTCATTTATATATCCCCACCTCAGCTTTTTTTTTTTCTAACTAATATGCTTAGTAAACTACTATCTTATAGGAAAAAGATATATTAGTTTTGTTGCTCTTAATAATCTGACTCTTTGTGATCCCATTTGGGGTTTTCTTTCTTTTTTTATTAATACTTTTTATTTGCAAAACATACACATGGGTAATTCTTCAACATTAACCCTTACAAAGCTTCCTGTTACAAATTTTTCCCCCTACTCCCCACCCCTCCCCTAAATGGCAGGATATCTACTACATGTTAATTATGTTAAAATACTTGACAAATCGAATATATGTATACATATTTCCACACTTATCATTGTTGTGCGAGAAAAATTGTATATACAAGGAAAAAAAATCTGAGAAAGGAAACAGAATCCAAGGAAACATCAATAGAGAGCATGAAAATGATATGTTGTGGTCCACATTTCATATCCCTCTCTCTGGGTGTATATGTCTTTATTCACTGAAAATTGGAACTGGTTTGAGACATTTCATTGTTGGAGAGAGCCATGTCCATCAGAACTGATCATCATATAGTATTGTTGCCATGTATAATGATCTCCTGGTTCTGCTCGTTTCACTCAGCACCAGTTCATGCAAGTCTCTCCAGGCCTCTCTGAAATCATCCTGCTGGTCGTTTCTTGCAGAACAATAATATTCCATAATATTCATATACTATAATTTATTCAGCCATTCTCCAATTGATGGGCATCCATTCAGTTTCCAGTTTGTAGCCACTACAAAAAGGGCTGCCACAAACATTCTTGCACATGTGGGGCCCTTTCCTTTCTTTAAGATCTCTTTGGGATATAAGCCCAATAGAAACACTGCTGGGTCAAAGGGTATGCACAGTTTGATAACTTTTTGAGCGCAGCTCCAAATTGCTCTCCAGAATGGTTGGATCCTTTCACAGTTCCACCAACAATGTATCAGTGTCCCAGTTCTCCCACATCCCCTCCAACATTTGTCTTTATCTTTTCCTGTTATTTTAGCTAATCTGTCAGGTGTGTAATGGTATCTCAGAGTTGTCTTAATTTGCATTTCTCTTATCAATAGTGATTTGGAGCATCTTTTCATATGACTAGAAATGGTTTTCATGTCTTCATCCAAAAATTGTTCATATCCTTTGACCATTTATCTACTGGAGAGTGGCTTGAATTCTTATAAATATGAGACAATTTTCTATATATTTTAGAAATGAAGCCTTTATCAGAACCCTTAAATGTAAAGATGATTTCCCAATTTGTTGCTTCCCTCCTAATCTTATCTGCATTAGTTTTGTTTGCACAAAAACTTTTTAACTTAATATAGTCAAAATTATCTATCTGGTGTTCAGTTAAGAGTTCCCAATCTTCTTTAGACATAAATTTATTCCATCTCCACAGGTCTGAGAGGTAAACTATCCTAAGTTCCTCTAATTTGCTTATAATATCACTCTTTATATCTAGATCATGAACCCATTTAGATATTACCTTGGTATGTGGTGTTAGATGTAGGTCAAGCCCTAATTTCTTCCATACTAGTTTCTAATTTTCTCAGAAGTTTTTGCCAAATAGTGAGTACTTATTCCAAAAGCCTGGGTCTTTGGGTTTATCAAACACTAAATTGCTATAGTTATTGCCTAGTTTTTCCTGAGATCCTGTCCTATGCCACTGATCCACTACTCTATTTCTCAGCCAGTACCAAATGGTTTTGAGATCATTATATAGGCTTGTTGTTGCCGTGTATATTGATCTCCTGGTTCTTCTCATTTCACTCAGTATCAGTTCATGCAAGTCTCTCCAGGCCTCTCTGAAATCAGCTTGCTGGTCATTTAAATATGTCAACTTTTAATTTTAAAAATGTTATTAATCAGATAGGTGTTATATTAAAAGTCATATATCTTAGTAGGTATGGAAGATTCATGGTCCCTCTACTTGTAAAGAAATTACCTTGATGAGGTATTGATATAAGAGTTTATTTTTTTGTTTTTAGATAGCATATAACTATATGCTTTAATAAGTTTACCCAGTCCATTTGGAAGAACTACTTTTGAGAAGGTTCCCCTCTACTTTCCACCCTCTGTTAATGCTTCCTAATTTCTAGGCAGATTGGGGAAGGTTAGGAGATGTTACTTGAGTGAGGTGGAAAGATGTTTACTCACTAAAATGCCCATTTGGAATTTAGAATGTAGTTCTTCATAGAAACACTGTTAGAAAGAGTGATTGGGCTTTAGAGCCTTATTAGAATTTGCAAGAGTAAGGGTTTAAAAAACTGTGCATACCCTTTGACTCAGTAGTGTTTCTACTGGGCCTATATCCCAAAGAGATCTTAAAGGAAGGAAAGGGACCCACATGTGCAAAAATGTTTGTGGGAGCTCTTTTTGCGTGGCTAGAAACTGGAAACTGAATGGATGCCCATCAGTTGGAGAATGGCTAAATAAATTATGGTATATGAATGTCTTGGAATATTATTCTTTTTTTTAATTAAAGCTTTTTATTTACAAAACATATGAGTGCTTTTTCTAAAACATTGACCTTTGCAAAAATAAATTTATTTATTTATTTTTATTTTTATTTATTTATTTATTTTGGAATATTATTGTTCTGTAAGAAACGACCAGCAGGATGATTTCAGAGAGCCCTGGAGAGACTTGCATGTACTGATGCTGAGTGAAACGAGCAGAAGCAGGAGATCATTATACACGGCAACAAGAAGACTATATGATGATCAATTCTGATGGACATGGTTCTCTTCAACAATGAGATGTTTCAAACCAGTTCCAGTTGTTTAGTGATGAAAAAAGCCATATATACCTAGGGAGAGGCCTGTGGGATCTGAGTGTGGACTACAACATAGCATTTACACGCTTTCTGTTGATGTTTGCTTGCATTTTCTTTTCCTTCTCAGGTTTTTTTTTTTTTTTTTTTTTGTAAATCTGATTTTTCTTGTACAGGAGGAAAACTGTATAAATATGTATACATATATTCGATTTGTCATATATTTTAACATAATTAACATGTATTAAACTACCTGCCATCTAGGAGAAGGAGTGGGGGGAAGGAGGGAAAAATTTGTAAGAGAAGGCTTTGCAAGGGTCAATGTTGAAAAATAACCCATGCATATGTTTTGCAAATAAAAGCTTTAATTATTTTTTTAATTAAAAATTAAAATTAAAAAAAGAGTAAGGGTTAAATAAAATTTTATTGTATGGGAACCCAACCACTCTTTTCTAATGGAAAAATGTGTTCTGAAACTCTTTGATTTCCAAACTTTTCATATGGAACTGCTGCTCTACCTTGTACTCCTCCCACCTCCCTTAGTGATTCTCCTGGCACAATATTTTGGGAACCTTAGCCTCACTCACTCCTTCCCCAACCCCTGAAAACCTCTTCAACAGTTTTTCCATTTTCTTTCCCATCCTTTTTCTGTTCAAGACCATGATCAAAATCCTTTCCATTATTGTTCTTTGGAAGGAGTATATTAATCCCTAGTATTTTTTCGTAGCTTCCCTCTACATCTCTGTAGCTTTATGGACCAAAGTGCCCCTCCAGGACCACTCCTCTATTCCGGTTGCCTCTATTAGAATGTATGATTCTTTTTTTTTTTTTTTTTCTTCTTTTTTTTTATCTTAGTAGTATTTTATTTTTCCAGTTATATATAAATATAGTTTTCAGCATTCATTTTCTGTAAGATTTTCAGTTCCAGATTTTTTCTGCTTTTTCTCTTTTACCTCTCCTCTCCCCATGATAGCAAACAATCTGATAGGAGTTATACATGAACACTAATTTTAAACATATTTCCATATCTGTCATGTTGTGAAAGAAAAAAGAGGACAAAAGGGAAAAAAAGATGAGAAAGAAAAAACAAAGCAAACAAAAGCTGAAAATAGTTTGCTTCCATTTGCATTCAGTCTTCATTGTTCTGGATGTAGCTGGCATTTTCTATCGTCTTGAATCACCTCATTGTTAAGAAGAGCTAAATTTATCATGATTGATTTTTACATAATCTTGCTTCCTGTGTAAAGTGTTCTCAGGTTCTGTTGACTTCATTCAGCATCAGTTCATGTAAGTTTTTCTAGGCTTTTTCTGAAATCAGCCTGCTCATCATTTCTTATATAGTATTCCATCACATAAAATGTATGGTTCTTGAGGGCAGAGATTATAATCTTTGCTGTTGTATAACAGTATTTAAAGGAAATTTGTAGTGGTGGATTAAGAATTGACCTTGGGTCATCGAAGATCTGAGTTCAGGTACCTTCCTTCATAAATACTGGCTGTGTGACCCTGAGTAAATTGCTCTGATATTTGCTCTTGAACTCTAGGTACCTCAAAGGTGCTAACTTTCCACTGCAGAAATGGAATATTTCTCCATTTAAGAAGTACCCTATTCCAATAAAACCAGAGTTCTATACCTTAACTATCCCCAGAGTTTGACAAAGACATAGTAAATACTTGACAAGTGCTTTATCATTTATATTAATTTATTCTCATAATTTAGGGATTTGGTATTTTAAAGGCTGTTGGAAGGATTTGTTTATTAATTAAAATCATTTATTTAAATTTTAACAAATTAATTAAATCTTAGACATTAGATTAATTAGTTCTCATTTAACTAAGCATATACTTTATAGTTTTCCTTTTATTTTTATTTTGATATAATTTCAAAGATATTAATGGTGTGAAAGAGTTCGATTTCTAATTTTAAAAAAAGTAGAATTTTATTTAATTTTTTTTTAATTAAAGCTTTTTATTTGTATAACATATGTATGGGTAGTTCCCCAGCATTGATCTTTACAAAGCTTTCCATTACAAATTTTACCCCCCAGTCCCCTCCCCTCCCCTAGATGGCAGGAAGTCCACTACATGTTAATAATGTTGAAATGCTTGAGAAGTTATGCAAGAAAAATCCTATCTACAAGAAAAAAAAAAGAATCAGAGAAAGGCAACACAATGCAAGCAAATGTCAATAGAGATCATGAAAATGTTACGTTGTGGTCCATATTTCATTTCCCTCTCTCTGGGTGTATATAGTCTTCTTCAGTGAACAATTGGAACTGGTTTGAGACAATTCTTTGTTGCAGAGAGCCATGTCCATCAGAATTGATCATCATGTAATACTGTTGTTGCTGTGTATGATGATCTCCTGGTTCTGCTCGTTTCACTCAGCATCAGTTCATGCAAGTCCCTCCAGGCCTCTCTGAAATCGTCCTGCTGGTCGTTTCTTACAGAGCAATAATATTCCATAACATTCATATACCATAATTTATTCAGCCACTCTCCAATTGATGGGCATCCCTTCAGTTTCCAGTTTCTAGCCACTACAAAAAGGGCTGCCACAAACATTCTTGCACAAGTGGGTTCCTTTCCCTCCTCTAAGATCTCTTTGGGATATAGGCCCAATAGAAACACTGCTGGGTCAAAGGGTATGCACAGTTTGATAACTTTTTGAGCATAGCTCCAAATTGTTCTCCAGAATGGTTGGATCCGTTCACAGTTCCACCAACAATGTATTAGTATCCCAGTTTTCCCACATCCCCTCCAACATTCATCATTATCTTTTCCTGTCATTTTAGCCAATCTGACAGGTGTGTAGTGGTACCTCAGAGTTGTCTTAATTGGCATTTCTCTGATCAATAGTGATTTGGAGCAACTAAAAAAGTAGAATTTTGACAAATATTGTAAACCTCCTTTAATATTTTTATGATTTACCACTTCTTTTAACTAATATTATGTAAAATGCTTTCATAATACTTTGTTAATTCAAGAGTCAATCTAGCAATGCTTTTGGCTGAGTAATTTGTATATAGCTTTTGAGTGATTCTACATTTTGATATGCTTTTCAAAATATATTTTTAAGATTCTTTTTACCTTGTTACAAAGGAAGATTATAAAGTGGGTATATAGTTTTTTTTTTTGAGGAGTTAAATGACTTGTCAAGGATCACACAGCTAATAAATCTCTGATCTCAAATTTGAACTCAGATACTCAGATCCTCCTGACTCTAGGGTTAGTCTTCTGCTATTCTACTGGGCTGCCTCCACCCAATTTTTTTTTTTTGGATTGAGGCCATCTAAATTAAGTGACTTGAACAGGGTTATATAGTAAGTGAAGCTAGATTTGAACTCAGGCCCTCTTATCCACTGTTTCACCTAGTTGACCCTATGTGATACATTGTGAAAACAGAAGCCATCAATAAAACAAAAAAAAAAAAAATTCAGCTTTGGACCTATAAACCCATAATTTGTGGGTGTGTGTGTGCGTGCGCGCGCGCGCCGCCGGCACGGGGTTATTTATTTATTTGTGAGGCATGAAGATACTTTATATAAGGTTTGGGAGACTTGGGCATGCAGTTGCAAGTTCAGTTCTATACAGTTCATGTTATATCTAGTGAAAACTTTCTTTTTGAGAACCTGGCCTAGTAGATGATCATCAATCAGAGTACTTGAATTCAAAATCTGGTTCTCTAATTTGCTACTTGTCTCATTTTGGGATAAATATCTTTTATCTCTGTGCATCAAATCTTTCTCATCTATAAGAATGAGGAAATGCCAGGTGATCTGTCTGTCCTTCCTAAGTTATAAATCTTATGATCTATGACATAATCATGGTTTGTCTTCTGGGATCCCAAAACTGTTCTCTCTATTTTTTATTTTTATCATTCATCTAAAGTTTTATATAAGTTTCTGTTTTCTAAGAGTATTTTGAGTCATAAAATTCTATATTTCTTTTTTGTATATTCATCAAATAAGTTGCACATTTAATGGAATAGACATATAGTGCAATAAAAAAAGTTTTAGTATTTCTTAAACCCTATTTTCATAAAAATTGTCCAAGGATTTATTGATAGATATAGCTGCCATTTGAATTTATAATCATGTAGTGACATTTTAACAACCAGTTTATTATATGTTCAGCATGGATAGACCCATATTATACAAAATCCTATGTTCCTTGAGCATCAGTTTCATCTGTCTAGTTTGATCAGGCAGGAGGGATTGATTCATTGGAATTCTACAGAGAACATAAGGCAAAAGTAAAGCATTACATATTGAATAACAGATAATGGAAGGAGAAATTATGCATCAGGTAAAATTAAAAACCCCAGGAATAAAGATAGAATTTGCAGAGTAGCCATTAACCCCAGAACTATACCTGGTTATTTGACATGGTCATCTTAAGTAAATAGAGGTAATATAACTGAACTAAGAATTCTCTTAGCTAACCAAAATTTGATATCAGCCAAATTCTACAAGTTCCACATATGATTTGCAATCTTAAGGAAATGGTGATGATTAAGCTAATACTGAATAATTCTCTTAACTCACTAGGAATAGTTAGGATATATTGTAAAAAAAAATTTCTGAAAAAATAACATTTAGTAATTATATAGTTTGTTTCTCTTTTTCTCGTAATCTTTGTTTGGATTTTTGTTTTGTTTTTTCAGTAATTCAGAGAGAATACCTATGGCTGAGAGACAGCAGTGTTGTGTTCATGAAATAGCCAGGGGGCCCAGTATCACTGGATTAATGCATATTTATACGAAAACTGGAAAGTTATGAGGAGGCTAAGTTATGAATGACTTTGAATGCCAAACAGAGAATTTAGTGTTTGCTCTTGGAAGCAGTAGGAAGATCTGAGAATTTATTAAGTAGGATGGTGACATGATTGGATCTGAATATTAGGAAAATCACTTTATTACCTGAATGGAAGATGGATTTGAGTGGGGAGAGATTTGAGGCAGACCTATCAGCATAGTATTTCAGTAATCCAGGCATGATGTGAAAGAAGGCTTTGTATGTATTTATTAGGTGGCAGTGTCAGAGGAGGAGTATTGGAGAGATGTCACAAAGATTAAATCTACCTGCATCAGCTTTGATGTTGAGTGTGTGTGTATGTGAGAGATGGTGAAGAATTCCAGATGACTCCTGGGTAAGCCTAAAGAATCAGGAGGAGGATGTTACTCTCTCTAGCAATAAGGAAGATAAGTATTGGGAAGAGGGATGGGGTAGATTAGGGAAGAAGATAATGATTTCTGTTTTGGACATATTGTGTTTTATATATCTACTGGGTATTCAGTTTGAGATATCTGGAAGGCAGTTGAAGATACTAGAATGGAGGCTAGCTGACATTGGGGCAAGAAGATAAGATTTGAGAATCAACAGCATAGAGATGGTAATTTAATCCATTAGAAATGTTAAGTGCTGAAATAGTATAAGGGGAGAAGAAAAGAGGGCCCAGATTGAATGAATTTTATATTTCCTTCAATTCTAAATCTAAGATCTACTGTATCAGAGATTGTTGGATGGTAGTATTGTAGATCTTAGATTTAGAATTGAAGGAAATATCTAATTAAACCCTTCATTTACATTTGAGGAAGCTGAGGTCTTTAGAAGTTAAATGATTTGCCCAAGATCATACATAGGCAGGATTCTAACCCAGACTGCTGGACTTCAGTACTTAATTCCAATAATATTTCCACTGCACCATGAATTGGATCTATAACTGTCTTCTAGACTTTGGTTCTGTAGAGACATCAATTTAGGGAAACCTTTAAAATTGATGAGCATGTACCAGTAGTATTTTGCTTGTTCATAGATTTATTTGAGAGCCTAGCCATTATAAGGAAATGGAACTTTTAAAAAGAAATCATTCCTTCTTTCCCTCCACTTTACAATCCCTAATCCTGTGCTTGATCCTCATCAGAATTTCAATCACTCCGCCCTTTAATTCTATATCAGGCCATATACCTGCATTGCCTACACTGGCTATATACTTTTTTTCTCATCCCTGACTTGATCCCTTGAATGCCTTTCTACCTCGAGCTAGTTGCCATCTTGCTGTGCTCATTTCTAGCTTTAGAATATTCGCAGATTCTATTTTCTTTGTTCCCATTCCTGTGCTGCAAATCTCTTGAAACTATGCTAACTGAAATCACTAAAAATTGTTACAAAATTTCAACTGAACCCTCCACTATTCTCAGGCAATCCTTTTATATCTAATAGTTAATTATACCATTCACCACTGAACCTTTTCTAATCTTTTTCATCTTCTCAAACCTCTTCACCTGCCTTCACACCCTTTAGTTGAGAAATGGGGCCTTATATTTCATTTTTAAAAATTGAGGTCATTCACCAAGAGCTCACTTTTCATCCTTTCTTTTAATTTAGTATCACTCAGATGCCTTCTGCCACTTTTCTTCTTTAATCATATTAAGATGTTTAACATGAAAAGATATCCCTTTTCTTTGCCAAGACAAACCCTTCTACATAGATAAGTGACCCCCATTTTATTTTTTTCTCCAGCACATTGCCCTGTCACCCTAATACTCCCACAAATCTTTCTCAGTTTCCTAACTTCTTTCTTAATGCCTAAATATACTCTCTTGTGTCCCTCATCTTCAAAAATTGCACTGCTACTCTTCCTATATCTCTCTTTCCTTTTAAGGCTAAATTCCTTGAGAAGACCATCTGCAGCGGGTGCTTTTACTTTCTTTCCTCTCATTCTTTTCTTGATATTCTGCAATTTGATTTTCCACTTCATCATTCAATTGAAATTGCTCTCTCCAAAGTTACCAGTAATTTCTTAATTGTAGTGGTCTTTTTTTCAATTCTTTCTTACTAATCCCTCTGTAGTCTTTGACTCTGTTACCCTGTTCTCCTTAATAACATCTTTCTCTAGATTTTCATGATGTTATTCTCTCTTGGCTCTCCTTCTTTCTCAGTATCCTTTGCTAGATCTTCATCTAGGTGGTACCTAATGATGGGAGTCTCTTCTTCTCTGCCCTCCTTTCCTACCACCCTTTTACCCTTGCTTTGGGCCTTCTCTTCTTCCTCTAGTATTTTTCTTGATTTCATCAGCTCTAATTAATTCAGTTGTCGTTTCTGTGTAGATGATTTGCAGATTTATCAATATCAATCCTTAGCCTCTCTTAACTTGGGCTCCATGAATCTCCACCTGAATATTGAATATCTCAAACTGGATGTCTCATATTTTAAATTCAACATGTCCAAAACTGAATTCATTGTCTTTCTTCCCAAACTCTCCTTTCTTTTGATGATTGAGGGCACCATTAATTCTCCTTGTCACCCAAGTTCACAACCTCAGTGTCACTAGATTCCTTTTACATATATTCAGTTTGTTGCCCATCTTGTCATTTCTGCCTTCACATCATATCTCATTTATGTGTCCCTTAAACAGCTCCCACTCTGCTTGTAGCCCCTTATCTCACTCCTATGCTCCTGAAAGAGATTACTGGTTGTTCTTACCTCCGCTAGTCCCTCCTATACTGAGCTGCCAAAGTACCTTCCTAAAGTTCAGATCTGACCAAGTCACCCTCTTGCTAAATAAATTTCAGGGGTTCCCTATTAGTTCTAACTAACATCAAATATAAAATACTGTTTGCCTTTTAAGTCCTTTATAATCTGGCCTCTTTTTGCTTTTCCAGTCTTCATATACTTTACTCCCCTCCTGGTATTGAACAATCCATTAACACTGGCCTTTTTTCAGTTCCTTACACAGGACATTCTTTCTCCTAACAATTTCTTTGGATCTTCTCATACTTGTAATTTTCTCCCTTTTCTATATTTCCTGGCCTTTCTGCCCTCATATAAGACTGCTTACATCCCGCCTTCAAAGAGGTCTTTCTTAGACTACTTCGTTCCCTCTCACCAAACTCCTAACTCAGCATGCTTAATAAATGTTTGTGGTATTTTAGAACTGCTCAAAATATACTTTAAAAAGTTGCTAAATTGAGGGAAGAAATTTTAGTTGTATTTTCTTTGTAGGAAATTTAAGTTGTTTTAAGAAGCAGCTAGGTGCCTCAGTGGATAGAGCATTGTCCCTGGAGTCAGGAGGACTTGAGTTCAAATTCATCCTCAGATAATTGACTTATTAGCTGTGTTCTTTTAACACAGCCAGTTGTGGTAGGTAGTATAATATTAATCTCTGTATATTGCAGAAGAGAAAACTTGAGACGATATAATTCACCTGTAGTAACATCTAATAAATTCTGAGCTAGAATTGGACTATTTTCCAATACAGCATACATCTGGAATATTCTTTCTTATCCCTATCTCTTGGCTTCTTTCAAGTTCCAGCTGAAATTCCTTCCCTATAATAAGCCTTTTCGGATTCTCCTTTAATGCAGTCACCTACCTTCTATTTATAATGAATTGATCCTATGTATTTTGTTTTCCTCTGTTAAACTGTGAACTCCTTGAGAGGAAAGACTATTGTTTTTACCATTCTTTGTATCTCTAGTACTTAACACAGTGCCTAGAAAGTAACAGACTCTTAATGATGCTTATTCACTGATTAATAAACTCTTTGATTTCTTCCTTTGATTAACAATAACACCTTATTTTTATATAGTATTTTAGAACTTATTTGTGGAACAGTAAGTTAAATAGTACAATGTGTTCATTTTAAAACTGAAAAAATGAAGTCTCTAAGAATTGCCCAAAATTACAGGGCTAATAAATGTCTTTAAATATCATCTTCATTAAACCTGAGGCTTATATATCACATTTCAGTATTCTTTAAAATACCATGTCATCCTGCTTCTCCATTGGTATATTTCTTTGTCTTTTGAGAGATAGTGTGGTGTATTGAATAGAGTGCTAAATTAGACTTGTATAGATTAAAATACCAATTGCAAATGCAGTCAATTACTATCCCTGCAGTTTTCTCCTCTGTAAAATGAGTTTAGTAAGAGTTGTATTTTTTAATCTCAAAAGGTTGGTATGAGTAAGTGTTTGTAGATTTTAATGCCCTTGCAAATGTGCATTGTTGTTATTACTTGATTACTGTCTTTGCTTGAAAGCAAGCAATAGTTAAGTTTTAGGAAGACATCCTAATTAGCTTTATAATACGCAAAAGTGCCTATTTGTTAAGGGAAAGGTTTAAGATTAGTTGAATTGTTAGTCAATCTAGCAGTATACTCAAATGTATGCTGATTAGCAAATAGATGTTATATCTCTTACCAGTTTCATTCTGTCCTTTGGACATCTGGTTGCCAAGATTGAAACAAAGTTGGATAGTATTTGATGTGGGTAGAACTTCTGGGTTGGTGTCAAGGAAAAAAACCAAAGAAACATATATATATATTTTCTCTTCCCCCCCCCCCCCATTTTACTGCTGCTTACTACTAATGTTATGTTGAGCAAGTCATTTCAATTCTTTGATGGTTTTTTTCTTGGTTTTAAAATGAAGGGATTGGATTAGATGAATGATAGGAGAGACTTTTTAAACCACCTGTACTTGCCAGCCGTGCCATCTTGTGAATGCAAAAAAAAAAATCCAATGTATGAAACACTAAAATAAATAAAACTTTTAAATGTCAGTCTGTTAGCCTTGAAAATTTCAGAGTTGAACTTAGAAAAATCAAGTCAAGTATTTAGGTCATGGATAGGATTAATTATGTCTTTAAAAAAACCCAGAAGACCAAGATACCATTTTCATGGCTTTTGTCTATAAATGTTGTACATATATGCATCTTTGTGGCAACCTGGGTCAAATTCAGATTCTGAATTGTGGAAGCAGATAAAACCCAAAAGTAATTCTCCTAAGTTTCAAAAATTCAAGAAGTTAGAGCATCATATATACTCTCTGACCTCCTATGTGGCTACAGCTGCTTTTGTGTTTCATACAGACTGAGGTGCCACAACCAAGGTAGTTATGCTCCAGTATCTTTTTCCATCATTATAGAACCTTACTAGCTGTTCTGAATCCCTCAATAAGTGTGTGTGTGTGTGTGTGTGTGTGTGTGTGTGTGTGTGTGTGTGTGAAGTGGAAGAAAATATAAACCTATCTCATAATTTCAAATTTGAATGGATTACACAATCCAGTAAAATAAAAAGCAAGGCAGACTAGCTAAGATTATAAATCTTCCCCTACTCCCCCCAAATCTGATGCTTAGAATCAACAAATAGGTTTATGGGTAGAGCAATGAATTGACCCTAGGTTCTGGAATCAGAAAGACCTAATTTCAAATCTGGCCTCAAGTACTAGCTTCATGCCCTTCTTCACAGAGTTTACTCTGTTTACCTCAGCTTCTTGAATTGTAAATTGGGGATAATAATAGTTCCACCCCTGCTGTGTTGTTAAGAGGGTCATGATTGTTCTGAGGAGATACTTGTGAAAGCACTTAACACATTACCTGGCACATTGTAGATGCCATTCCCTTTCTTTCTGACCAGAAAAATACCTAAAAAGCAGGCATATACAGAATAAAAATGAGGTGCTATAGCATAATTTACTTTGCATCATGTGAACAGCAATAATTAAAAAAAGCTGAGCAAAACAAAAAAAAAATGGGGAGTTTCATTTTTGCTATCAAAAAAGCAAAAATCTCGGGGCAACTAGAGGGCAAGTGGATAGTGCACCAGCCATGAAGTCAGGAGGACCTGGGCTCACATACTTAATACTTACTAGTTGTGTGACTCTGGACAAGTCACTTAACCCAATTGTGTCAGCAAAAATAAACAAACAAATAAATAAATAAATTCATTACATAAAAAGAGATAAATAAGTAATCTTCATTATATGTAAAGGATTCATAGACAACAAACCAATATCCATATTAAACTTATGTTTCAAATATCTTAGTATTTAAATTAATAAAGGAAGAATTAAATATATTATAAGAAGACATAAGCAGTAATAAAATAGTGGCTGGAAAGTTTAAAGTTCCTCTCTCAGCTTGGAACAAATTTAATAATGTTAAAGAAAAGGAAAAATATAAAATATAAAATATTTAAACTATATAAAAATATAAAGTATTTGAGAATCTATCTGCTAAAGTCAGGAACTTTATGAACACAATTACAAAACACTACACAAATAAAGTCAAATCTAATCATTGGAAAGATATCAAGTGCTCATGGGTAGGCAGAGCTAATGTAATAAAAATGACAATACTACCTAAATTAATCTACTTATTCAGTGTCATACCAATGAAACTCCCATAAATTACTTCACAGAGCTAGAAAAAATAATAACAAAATTCATATGGAAGAACAAAAGGTCAAGAATTTCAAGGATATTAATGAAAAAAGAATGCAAATGTAGGTGGCCTAGTTGTACTGGACCTAAAACTATAATATAAAGCAGTGATCATCAAAACTATTTGATATAACTAAATAGTCAATAGAATAATAAAAATAAGTAGAATAGATAATAAATATAATATTAATAAATAGAAAGAGTAGTTGATCAGTGGAATAGGAAACTAGGCATTGACCCACACCTAGCACCCTATATCAAGTTAAGATTGAAATGGGTTCATCATTTAGACATAAAGAGTGATATTATAAGCAAAAAGAACAAAGGATAGTTTCTCTCTCAGATCTGTGAAGAAAGAAATTTGTGGCCAAAGAAGAACTCGAGTACATTATTGAAAGCAAAATGGTTAATTTTGATTATATTAAGTTTAAAAGTTTTTGTACAGATAACACCAATGCAGACAAGGTTAGAAGGGAAGCAAAAAAATGAGAGGAAAAATTTTGTATTCAAGGGTTCTGATAAAGGCTTCATTTCTAAAATATATGGAGAATTGACTCAAATTTAAAAGAATTCAAACCATTCCCCAGTTGATAAATGATCAAAAGATATGAATAGGCAATTTTCAGATGATGAAATTAAAACCATTTCTGTGCATATGAAAAGGTGCTCTAAATCACTATTGATCAGAGAAATGCAAATTAAGACAACTTATTATTTATTTATTTATTTTTTTTATTAAAGCTTTTTATTTGTATAACATATATATGGGTAGTTCCCCAACATTGATCTTTACACAGCTTTCCATTACAAATTTTACCCCCAGTCCCCTCCCCTACCCTAGATGGCAGGAAGTCCACTACATGTTAATAATGTTGAAATGCTTGAGAAGTTATGCAAGAAAAATCCTATCTACAAGAAAAAAAAAAGAATCAGAGAAAGGCAACACAATGCAAGCAAATGTCAATAGAGATTATGAAAATGTTACGTTGTGGTCCATATTTCATTTCCCTCTCTCTGGGTGTATATGGTTTTCTTCAGTGAACAATTGGAACTGGTTTGAGACAATTTTTTGTTGCAGAGAGCCATGTCCATCAGAATTGATCATCATATAGTATTGTTGTTACCGTGTATAGTGATATCCTGGTTCTGCTCACTTCACTCAGCATCAGTCCATGCAAGTCTCTCCAGGCCTCTCTGAAATCATCCTGCTGGTCGTTTCTCACAAACAATAATATTCCATAATATTCATATACCATAATTTGTTCAGCCATTCTCCAATTGATGGGCATCTATTCAGTTTCCAGTTTCTAGCCGTTACAAAAACATTCTTGCACATGTGGGGCCCTTTCCTTCCTTTATGATTTCTTTGGGATATAAGCCCAATAGAAACACTGCTGGGTCAAAGGGTATGCACAGTTTGATAACTTTTCGAGCATAGCTCCAAATTGCTCTCCAGAATGGCTGGATCTGTTCACAGTTCTACCAACAATGCATCAGTGTCCCAGCCCTCTCACATCCCCTCCAACATTCTTCATTATCTTCTCCTGTCATTTTAGCCAATTTGACAGGTGTGTAGACCTCAGGTGTGTACCTCAGAGTTGTCTTAATTTGCATTTCTCTGATCAACAGTGATTTGGAACACCTTTTCATATGATTATAAATAGTTTTCATTTCATCATCTGAAAATTGTCTGTTCATATCCTTTGACTATTTATGAATTGGAGAATGGCTTGAATTATTTTCTTATAAATGAGACAATTCTCTATATATTCTAGAGATGAGACCTTTATCAGAACCCTTACATGTAAAGATGATTTCCCAATTTATTGCTTCCCTCCTAATCTTGACTGCATTGGTTTTGTTTGTACAAAAACTTTTTAACTTAATATAGTCAAAGTTATCTATCTGGTGTTCAATTAAGAGTTCCTGTTCTTCTTTGGACATAAATTTATTCCATCTCCACAGGTCTGAGAGGTAAACTATACTACATTCCTCTAATTTACTTATAATATCACTCTTTATATCCAGATCATGAACCCATTTAGATCTTATCTTGGTATGTGGTGTTAGATGTGGGTCAAGCCCTAATTTCTTCCACACTAGTTTCCAATTTTCCCAGCAGTTTTTGTCAAATAATGAGTACTTACCCCAGAAGCTGGGGTCTTTGGGTTTAGCAAACACTAAATTGCTGTAGTTATTGTCTAGTTTGTCCTGTGATTCTATCCTATGCCATTGATAGACTACTCTTATTTCTTAGCCAGTACCAAATGGTTTTGATGACCGCTGCTTTATAATATAGTTTTAGATCTGGTACAGCAAGGCCACCATCATCAGCCTTTTTTTTTTCATTAATTCCCTTGAAATTCTTTACCTTTTGTTCTTCCAAATGAATTTTGCTACTATTTTTTCTAGATCTGTAAAATAATTTCTTGGGAGTTTGATTGGTATGGCACTAAATAAGTAAATTAGTTTGGGCAGTATTGTCAGTTTTATTACATTAGCTCAGCCTACCCATGAGCATGTTTTTCCAATTGACTAGGTCTGATTTTATTTGTGTGGAAAGTGTTTTGTAGTTTAGTTTATATAGTTCCTGACTTTTTCTTCGTAGATAGATTCGCAAATATTTTATACTATCAACAGTTATTTTGAATGGAATTTCTTTTTGTATCTGTTGCTGCTGAACTTTGTTGGTAATATATAAAAATGCTGATGATTTATTTTGTATCCTGCAATTTTGCTAAAGTTGTGAATTGTTTCTACTAATTTTTTAGTTGAGTTTCTAGGATTCTCTAAGTATACCATCATGTCACCTGCAAAGAGTGATAATTTGGTTTCCTCTTTACCTACTCTAATTCCTTTAATCTCTTTTTCTTCTCTTACTGCCAAAGCTAACATTTCTAAGACAATATTAAATAATAATGGTGACAGTGGGCATCCTTGTTTTACTCCTGATCTTATTGGAAATGGTTCTAGTTTGACTCCATTACATATGATGCTTGCTGATGGTTTTAAGTAGATGCTATTAATCATTTTAAGGAAAAGCCCATTTATTCCTATACTCTCTAGTATTTTTAATAGGAATGGGTGTTGGATTTTATCAAAGGCTTTTTCTGTATCTATTGAAATAATCATATGGTTTTTGTTAATTTGGTTATTAACATAGTCAATTATTCTAATAGTTTTCCTAATTTTGAACCCTGCTGGTTGTTTCTTACAGAACAATAATATTCCCTGACATTAATATACCATCATTTATTCAGCCATTCTTCAATTGATGGGCATCCACTCAGTTTCCACTTTCTTGCCACTACAAAAAAGGCTGCCACAAACATTTTTCCACATATGGTTCCTTTCCTTCCTTTAAGATCTCTTTGGGATATAGGCCTAGTAGAAATACTACTGAGTCAAAGGGTATGCATAGTTTGATAACTTTTTGAGCATAGTTCCAAAGAAGATAAAGGGACCCATATGTGCAAAGATGTTTGTGCCAAAAATTGTAGTGTTAGGAAACTGGAAAGTGAATGATACACTTCATTTTGCTGAATAAGTTAGTGCATGAATGTTATGGAATATTATTGTTCTATAAGAAATGACTAGCAGGATGATTTCAGAGAGGCCTGGAGAGACAAGAAAAGGAAAAATAGAATACATTGAGAAACTATATATAAATATAGTCCTAATACTTACACCAGAGAAGAAAAAGAACAGAGAACCTTATACCAATATATTAATGAATATAGACTTAAATTAAAATCTTTTTAAGTAAAATCCTTCCATACTTTATAACCAACTTGGATTTATACCAGGCATACAAGAATGTTTCAGTATCAATAAAACAATAAACATAAATAATCCTATAAAAAATAAATTAATCTGAAATCCACATTATGATCTTAATAGATGTAGAAGAAAAACTTTGACAAAGTACACTTATTTATGCTAAAATCACTATGACGTAAAGGGGTAGAAAGGACAATTTAAAAATATTATAAGGTATATCTTAAAACAGAAGCATCACATATGAATTGAGTATACACTAGAACCTTTTACAATAAGCGCACAAGTGAAGCAAAGGTGCCCACCCTCCACTATTATTTGATACAATTCTGGAAATGCTGAATGTAACTAAGACAAAGGAAAGAAAGGCATAAAGATACATAAAGAGACAAGAAAAAATATCTCTAATCACTAATGGCATGATGGATTTACTTTGAAAATAAATTTTGATCACTCTCAAGATGTCTTGCAGTTTATGGGCTAGCACCATGAGTGATCAACAAAAGGTCCCAGGTTAAGTCTCATTTGGTCAGTGATTGGACTAGGAAATAAATAAAGATGCTGAGACAACCTTTAGCTTCAGTTGTTATTGTTATTGTATGTTATAATATGTTATTGTATTGTCCTTTATTCTTAGAGGACCATGACATCAGGGAAGTGAGGTCATGCCATGCAAGTGAATTGGATTTAAGTGAAAGAGCTGTGGAGAATCACTAGTCTCACTTTCTTCTCTGGAGACATCTGGTCCAGTGGCCAGATATAGATCAAGATGACTGGAGATGGCCCTGTATATGGTGGGAGACCCTGGCCTCTTTAAGCTAAGGTCTTTAACAGGTCTCATTTTAACAGAGGCCCACCCATTTAATGATTAAGACTAGGTAAGAAATGGGACAGAAAGTGGAAGACCCTCAGAGGTTCTAGCCAACTGAAGCAATTGCTATTTATATTCACACTGAGACAATCACAGCCCAAACACTGGCAAGTAGGATTTGGCCTAGGACCTCTTGTTGGTCTGTCAGTGAAAGGAAGAATGATTTAGGTTTAAGGCTTGTCGTAACCCATGAACTCCAAGATATCCTATGAGGTTTCAGTGATCAAAATTTACATGCATTTGGGCAGAGCAGCCCCAGATAAAGATATAATACCCTCTTCGGCCTGAGGGAAGGGAAGCCAAGGAAAAGATGAGAAAGGAAAAGAAAAGAGCTGTCACCAGTTACTGTTGGATCTCCAGTGGGGCAGCTCCTAATCGTGATCACAGAGATTGTTGTTAGAGAAGTCAACAGTATCATAATACAGTTTATTTGGAGAAACAAAAGATCTAGAATATTAAGGGAAATGATGAGAGGTATGGACAAAGAAGGAATAGTACTTCCAGATCTTAAGCTAATTATAAACAAGCAGCAGTCGTCAGCCATATGATATTGGTTAAAAAATACAGAGATAGATCAGTGGAACAGAATATTTGGGGAGAATCAGAAACAATGCAAATATAATAACATAGCAATCAATAAACTTGAAAGCATAAATTGCTCAGAAGAGAACTCCCTCCTTGTTAAAAACTGCTAAGAAAAATAACTGGAAAATAGTAAGGCAGAAATTATGTTTAGACCAACACTTTATACCATGTTCTTTGGAATTTTGTATGTATTTTGATGCATTCTAAATTGGATAATATGACCTTAATATTTAATAGCATATTATTAAAATAAGAATAGAAACCAATTATTTATGTACAGCTATGTATAGAAAAAGTATTTGTAACTAAGCTAGGACTAGAGATAATTAAAAGAGAGAAAATAGGCAATTTTGACAACATCAAATTGAAAAACTTCTGTACAAATTTAATGTACCTAGGAGTTTTCCATTGGAGGAGTGGGCTGGACTGAGATGTCTTGAGTATCCCAGTGGACCCAGTTATCTTGAGGCTCCTGACATTCTCCACCCCATCAGTATCTGAAGGCTCTTGAAACCAAATGTTCTGAGCTCCTTGATCCTAAGGACTTAGGTGTCTGGATCCCTTTCTCCCCCAAAGGGACTAAAATATCATGAATCCCTTTCCCCTCAGGAAGAAACTCTAATGTCCAGAGGCCCCTAACCCCTTCCTAAGGACATCCAGGGATTCAGAGTCCCCCAGTCCTCCAAAGAAACCTGGTACCCTGAACCCCTGAGTCCTTCTAAAGAATGTAATTTGTCCAGATCCCCTAATCATCCCCCACAAAGGACCCAGGCACTTGTAGCTCTAGTACCCCCAAAGACCACAGACATCCTGGAATTTTACTGCTTATAATTTGAATCAGTGAATTGGAGCTAGCTGAAACTCGTAACTCCCCCCCCAAGGGAACCAGGCATCCCGAGTTACTTACTTCTTCAAAGATGCCCAGGGTCCAACTTCCCTTCCTCCTTCCCCTACTTCTGCATGCACATATTCCTCTCCTGTTCCCTAGAACTCAGCCTGCAGAGAATTTTGTCCATCTCAGAAAATGCAGCATTAAGTGGTAGGACATGATGAGTTTCTGAGAACCACTGTTCAAGAGTCAGTGATCTTCAGAGGTATGACTGTGGGTTTCTTCAGGGACAAGTGGAGACACCTAGAACCTTTTCAGAAGGAGCTCTTCAAGGAGGTGATGCTGGAGAACTATAGGAACCTGATCTTCCTAGCTAGAAATCAACTTAGTGCCTCGAAATTAATGTACCTGGGATAAGAAGTAAAATGTTTAGTTAAAAAAATTTATCACATTTCACTGAAATTTAGGTATATAAATTAGGTTACATAAAATTGATGTATTGTTTTTGTATATTTTTGTTGATATGTTGTTTTTGTATGTACATACACACAAAATTATATACACACACATGACAAAAACCTAATGAGTAAGTGGTCAAAGAATGTAAACAATATTCAAAAGAAGAATTTTAAATTAACCTTATGAAAGAATGTCCCAAACAGTAATAATAAGAAAAATGCAAATCAAACTGTCTTGAAATTTTATATCCTCAAATTGGTAAAGATGAGAAAAATATGGTCAGTGTTGGAGGGCATGTGGCAAGATATTCCATCAATAATGCATTATTGATGGAACTCTGAAGCTTTGCAATCATTCTGAAAAGTGATTTCAAATTATACAAATAGTTACTAAAATGTTTATATTCTTTGACCCAGAGATTACCTCATTAAGTTTCTATTCCATAGTAGCCAACAACAGGATGAAAATCTCCACATATAACAAAATATTTATAGCAGAACTTTTTGTGATGGTAAAGAAATAGCAGCAAAATAGGTACCCATTAATGGAGTGAATAGCTTAATAAAATGTGATATATGATTGTAATAGAATATTATGCTCTTGATGAATATGGTAGAGAAACAGGAAATAATTTATATGATCTGATGCGGATTAAAGTAAAAAGAGCCAAGAAAGCAATAAAGAATATCCATAAATCAAAAGTTTAATGTTTTAGAATTACAAAGAATTAGTTCCAAGAAAGAGCATATGAGAAGAAATCTTTACTCAGAGATAGGAGGTCAACAGATAAGGCACATTGCACATATTTTCAGACTCTTTCATTTTATCACTTTTGCTATTTTCTCCCTCTTTTCATAATATTTAAAAATGTTTCTTTTATTTGGTGGCTGTATTGGCAAGTGTGGAGGAGAACATTTTGGTCATCTAAAAAGTATAGTAATAAAAATGTTTTAAATGTACATAGAAAATGGAGAGTATCTGGTGAAGAACAACAAAAATGTGATCTTAGAATTCATTTTAAGGAGCTTGGAAAGGTAAAAAGGTCCAGTTTATGAAGGACTTTAAAAACCAAAATGATGATTTTTTTTTCATATTGAAGGTCTAGGCAATTTAATGAATGGGAATATGAGGTGACATGGTAGACCATGTTTAGAAGTATCACTTTGGTTGGTGAGTAGACATGAAATGGAGCTGGGAGTGACTTGAGACAGGAAGACCTGCATCAGAGTATTAACAGTGTCAGAGGAGAGAATGGGTTTTACATAGTTATTTTTTAAAGTATGATTGTCAGGATAGGTCCTGGGTGACTATGAGTATGGTTGTGTCTTTTGACATAATAGCATATTTGGAAGAGGGAATGGATTGTCTTTTTCTGTTATTGTATCTTAGATTTTATTTTTGTCTAGAAGAGCTCTGAATTCTGAGATTTATGTAAAGCTTGTGATTGAAACTATTGTTTTGCTTAGTTGTCTTTTTGAATTCTATAAGATTTTCTAAGCAAAGCATCATGTTACTGCTAAGTAGGGACAATTTTAATCTAATTTTTTTAATTAAAGCTTTTTTATTTACAATACATGTACATGGGTAATTTTTCAACATTGACCCTTGCAAAACTTTCTGTTCCAAATTTTTCCCTCCTTCCCCCCATCCCCTGGCCCCTAGTTGTTAGGTAGTCTAATACATGTTAAATATGTTAAAACAGATGATAAATCCAATATATGTCTACAAATGTATAAAGTTATCATGCTGTAAAAGAAAAACTGGATCTAGAAAGAATTTTTAATCTCATCTTTACCTGTGTTCATGGTTTTAACTTTTTTTTCTTCTTCTGTTACTGCCATTTATAGCATTTTCAGGATTTGCCAACAGAGAAAATGAGGGGTTTAAAGGGTTAGAAGTTGAGCATGATACATCTAGATTACAAGCTTGGATGATTGAGAAAGTATTGCCCTCAACATTAAAGGGAAATTAGAGACTTCCTAACTGATCAACAGAGGAGGACAGTATCACAGTTTCAAAGGATTCATTATAAAAAATGCTACCATTTTTAATAGAGAACTGACAGACTCAAGGGTTAAGATTGAAGCTTCTTTTCTTTATTTTTCTTGTTCTGCACCCCACCTCCTCTTATCCCCACTAAAATGACTGATGTAGAAATTTATTTTGCATGACTTCATATTTCTAATGGCATTTGCATTTCTTGCCTTCTCAGTGAATAAGGGAGGGAAAGAAAGAGAGGTAGGGAGGTAATCTGGAATTGAAAATACAACAAAATTGGATAAGAATAAATTTTAAAAAAATCTTACAATAGAAAGGAGAGGGCTTGGTGGTTGAGGGAGAGAAGGTAAATTCAATTTCAGATAAGAAGCTAAGGCAAGCTGTGTAGTTGTTTTTGTTTTAGCAGAATGTTATTTCTTCTGGAAATGTTTTCTGTAGTCAGCTAATTCCTTACATAATATTAATAGCCACTTATCATGTGACCTTTCCTAGAATTGAGTATCTTACTGGTTTTCTTGACCTTTCCCTTGGATTTTGTGATCTCTGTTATAAGACAATGGTCACTATATATTTGCTCTGAAATCTGGCTATGAATAAAAAGTTACCTTGAAATTTCTGCCTTGAAGTTAGTAATATTACAGGTGTTTTCACCTATATGATAGTGGTATTATATTGTTAAAGGGGGAAATTTGAGACTTTCTAGAGTCTGAGTCACTGACACTTTTGTTCCCTACCACTTCCATCCCCAATTATCTTGGGCTATCCACTGATTTGGTTTTTGCTAATCTACACAGAAGCCTAGAAGAAGATATTATTTTATTAAATATTAAGCCCCAACTTAGCCTTAATTTGAAATATTATTTAAAAAATCATTATCATATATTTGTGTTTATAGATTTTTGAATGTTGAGAAATCTGTGTTGTGCACTGGAAGTATTTGACTAGATGTCAGCCTTAGTTTACCTATAAAATGATAGCAATAGAATAGGGCTTTTCAAGCTCTAAAGTTGCGTGTATATATTTTACATGTATATTATGAATTTTATTAATGTTTCCTTAGAGAAATGCTGAGAGGAATATTGGGGAAAAAATTACTGCATAAAGTTATATGCGTGTAGCTTCAGGAATACAGACTTAGCACTTGGTTGTTTGTTTCCATGGAACATTTTGGCCTGAAGCCATGAATTGAAGCATGTGATTGCTAAACAATGCATTGTTGAGCAAAATCATATTCTGAGCAGCATTTGCATCATCATATAACCATGTGTCGCTGACCTCAGCTCTTGTCAACAATGGTGATTCATATATCTGTCCTGTCAAATATGTATTGCAGTGCTTGTGTATGTGTTTTTCTGGAATGTAGAGAAACAGAAGTACATAAGATATTTCAGGAATGTATGAATTTGGTTGGAATTATAAACTTAAGTTAGCTTTTTATTTTAACAATTTAATTAAGTTTATAATTCCAACCAAATTCATACATTCCAAATTCATCTTCCATTGTTGAAAAATATCTTAAGGAAATTTTAGGCTGGTTAGATTATCATGATTAAATGTCTAGAGAATGATGTTATTTCTGATTGTACATTTTGCTTGAAGTCTTACTCTACTTGCCATTTCTTTCATAAAGCCTTTCACTGATCCTTCCTGTTAATATTCTCTCCCTTTTCAAATTACCTGGAATTTAACTAATATTTTTAGCAGCGTAATCATCTCAGTAGAATGACAACTCCTTAATGTCAGGGGATATTTTATATTTTATTTATGACTTTATGTCACCAATACCTAGTATACCATTTTGCACATCTTGTTTTTGATGATCTTTTGACAAATGATATCCAGGCTTACTTTTTAGTCATGGCCTTCAGATAGACCAATAATTTCAAAATTGTCCCTCCTGGATTTATTTTCCAGGTTGGCTATTTTTACAGTGAGGAACTTAACATTTTCCTCTTTTTTCATTCTTTTTAGTTTGACTGATTCTTGATGTCTCCTAGTTATTAACTTCCATTTGCCCTATTCTAGCTATGTGTGATTTTCTTCAGTTAGCTATGTGTGATTTAATCAAATTAATACATTTGATTAATTCTGCTTTTCACGGTGTTGTTTTCTTTAGTGGATTTTTTTTTTTTTTGCATTTGTCCGTTGTATTTTTATTTTTATTTTTATTTTGCTTTTTGCGGAGGCAATTGAGGTTAAGTGACTTGCCCAGGGTCACACAGCTAGGTAATGTTAAGTGTCTGAGATCAGATTTGAACTCAGGTCCTCCTGATTTCAGGGCTGGTGCTCTATCCACTGCGCCACCTAGCTGCCCTCCGTTGTATTTTTTTTAAGGAATTGTTTTCTTCAGTGTTTTTTTTTCCCCTTCCTTTTCCAAAATATTGAGTCTTTTTTTTTTCTTTTTCCCTCATTTTTTTCTTCTACCTCCTTTTTTATTTGCCTTTTAAAATCTTTTATGAGCACTTCCAAGAAGCCTCTTTGGACTTGAGATCATTTTGTATCACTCTTTGAGATTTCCTCTGTGGACATTTTGTCCTTGTCTGAATTGGTATTTTCGTCTTCCCTTCACCAGAGTAGCTTTCTTTGGCTAAGATTCTTTTCTGTTTCTTGTTTATTTTCTATTTAAATGTCCTCTTTTTGGCTTTTTATGACTAAGCTCTGGGGTACATGCCGCTCTGTCCTAAGCTAGTGTAGGCCTCTCTCTCTCTCTCTCTCTCTCTCTCTCTCTCTCTCTCTCTCTCTCTGTGTGTCTCTCTGTCTCTTTCTCTTTCTCTCTGTCTCTCTGTCTCTCTCTCTGTCGCTGTCTCCCCCCATCCCCCTTTCTTCTCTCTCTCCCTCCCTCCCTCCTAATTTGGCCCAAATTAGATTATCTATGCTGTCTTCTTTTTTCTGGTTTGTTATCCTGAGAAAATATAATATAATACAACAAAATACCCTGTGTTATGTTTTATCTCCTGGTGGTAGGGTTTATTTTAAACATACTCTTAGGTGTGTGTGTGTGTGTGTGTGTGTGTGTGTGTGTGTGTGTCTTGTGCTCACATTAAACATTTACGTATCAACTAACTTGTAAAATTTCCCCTCCCCTTCCCCCTACACCTTCAAAGCAATAGTTACTCTCTGTGTGTTGCTTATAGAATACTCAGCTAAGTACTGGAGGAAATGCTTATTACAGAGTCCTTGTCTTCCAGAATATATTGTCATGGCCTAATATTTTGCATATGAAAAAATGAAGTTAAGTTACTGAGCCTTGGATAAAAACAATTTGGGTGTTGCTGGGTCTTTGTAGCTCCTTATTAACAATATTACCTTACTCTTTTAATAGGATTCTCTTGATAATAGCTTCTAATAGCAGATAAATGTTTTAGGTAGAATTAATATTTGGTAGTTTCTGGTTTCCCATTTTTGTAGGATTTTGAGTATTTCTTTTACTATCTTACTATCTTTCAAATTCTATGAGCACATGATGCAAGCAGAGTTGGATGTTGTCACTGTTTTAGATAGTTGATTTCCCTAAATAAGTACTCTTTTATTATGAAGAATCCTTCCTTAGGGAATTATAGTTAAAAACCAGTTTCTAAGTAATGTGCTAACTCCTGGTGAAGAAAATCAGAAAACTTTCTAGAGAGTCTGCCTAAATGTTTGTTATGTGATGTTGATTAAGGAAGAGGAAAGAAAGAAATAAAAGCTTTTTTTTCTGACACGTTGTTCTTCCTAAGACCTTGTTAGGGGTTAAATTAACTGGAATCTTAAAAAGCTCAGTATTCTAATAGTTATGCACATCTGAACATCTTTAAGTTTTTTCTTTGTTTCTTATTTAAACAAAGGAACATGCTATTGGCCTATGTTGAATTTTATTGCCCAAATCACATGAACCTCTTATATACTAGAGTCTCATCTTATTAAAACAGAATTTTAGGACAATACTGTCACAAAAGACTCTCCCTCTTAGAGCAAGTTAAGGGATGGATATGTTTTTGATCTGCCTTCAATTCCTTTTCTCTTTTACAGAAATTTTTCATTTCTCTGTGGCAACTCAAATATTGGGTCCCAAATATTGGCTTTTGGGCAAAATAGTGTCACTTTAGAATAAGGCCATGATGGTAATGGTGGAGAATGTATGAATTCAGATCTTAGAGTCAGAAGTTGTACTTCACCCATTCATGGAGGCATATAGAAATGTTTAAGGGTAAACTGTATTGAAAACCTTCTGCAGCTGCTTTCTGGAGCAGATTTCTTATCATTCCCTTTAGAGGAAGGGATACTTATCTTTATTTTGCCCCTTCTCTACCCTCAATTCAGGCTACCTGTAGTCTTTTTAGAGTTGGGATCGTGACTGATTTCTTCCAAACTTCCCTATTGTTTTTGATTATGCTAGAGAAGACTCTGCAAGTGGGAACATATGCCCAGAATGCTAAAAGCCTATTTTTGAGTTGAGCTTGTCAGTCATTCAGCTTGTATTTAATAAGCTCTTATTGTGTGCCAGGGTACCACACTGAGCTTGGGGGATAAAAAGAAAGGCTAAAAATAGCTTCTGCCTTTAGTGAACTTGCATTCTAGTGAAGAAGACTATATTTAAATAATTGGGTTTGAAGACTAGCTTTTAGGAGTGCTGAGGAAGGGTCAGAGAAAGGGAAAGATGAAGTTAGTTCAAGAGAAGTTAGCTGGAAAATTCAAAGGAGAATTCATTTTGAATAATTGCCTCACCATTCATCTACATATATACACAGTCTAAGAGCTTTTTGGAACTTTAAATCTGGGGTTTATAGGGCCTTTCCTCCATTATGTTGCACTACCAGTGCTATCCATTTGCTATAAAATGGAATTTTATATAAGGCCTTGCATTTCATGTAAGACTGTTATAGATTTAGATGTATTGCTTCTGATGCCTGAAATTCCTTTTTATTTTCAACTAGTAAGAAGCCATATTTGTTCATAAGATAAAGTCTAATCAAGTTGCTTGTGCTTACTCGGGTATTTGAAAATGTCAACTGGCAATCATACTTCATGAAACTTATGTGAAAAACCATGTGTATTACAGGAGAAATGAACATGCATGTGGAATTCTAAGCATGTGCAAAGAGGTCACAATCCAAACAGAAGCTTGTATATTTATGAAATTGTGACAAAGGATAAAAAAGAAATTTCTACCTAAAGCCTGAAGATTGATAGACTATGAAGATATGATTGTCTGCTTATCTACAAGGATATGCCAGCTGAATAAGCAGTTTCCCAGTCTGGTGCAGACTGATTGCCTGTCTTGACACCCTAGGACACACAGGGAGTCCAGTTTGGAGTGCAAATGACATATTATATCATCTGTATTTATATATGTGTGTCCTTGACAAATTCAAAGCCTTTTGCATACTCTTGAGTTTAGTCTTTCTAGAAAATATGACTACTTAAAAGGACAAGGTCAGGGACTCCTTAATAAGAGCACGACACTTAAGAGACAGAAAGTTAAATTCAAAGCCCAATTCTGTCACTTTGTGTGTTTCTTTAGAAAAGTTGCTTAATTTCTTTGAAGTCATTTCCTTATTTGTAAAAGTAGGGTAATAAAACATAAACTTCTTAAGTGTTGTGAGACAATACATGAAAATGCTTTGCCATTGGAAATAGTTAATATAAATTGCTATTGTAACCTGGTTAAAAAATTTCAGGAGCAGCAGCATAGGCTTTAAGCCTAATTTTCTGCTTTTGCTTATTTTATTCTCTTCTGACTCATTCCAGATTAGAATCCTTATTTTCTTTCTGGGTAGAAGGTGGTGAAATATGTTTGTACATATACACATGCACACATATATAGCTATTTTCTTTCACAAAAGTTGCACTGTACACACTAGTGAATACAGATCAAAAGTCTGTTACCATTGTATACATACAGACAATAAATTATAACTTGTTAGTTATAGAATTGAACTTCTTTAGTTCTTTTAACTTCTGGCTTTTCAAGTAGCATTAAAATATATATGCTTGAATAATGATAGTAATTGGTGTGGATAATTATCTTTCCATGATAAAATGCAGAGTAATTTATGATGAATAAGATGTACATCTCTAAATGCAAAGATCGTAAATGTTTCTTTCAGAGTTAATGAATCTACATATTTTATTGCCCAGGTCCTCTTGTGACCAATAATATATATTTATATAATAATATATTTAGGGATAAACAAAAGTATAAAGGAATGATTTTTTTTTCCCACTAAGTGAAGCATACTAGATGATCTAGGAATGAGTCTTTGACCTTGCTATCAATTACCAACAAAGCTTATAAAAACATTGAAAAGTAGAAATGTCTAAACCAAATGAATATGCTTATATTCTTAGTCTAAGCCATTTGGTATGCTAGTCAGTGGAATCACTTTGATTTTTCAGTGGTTTTGTGGCTTCAGCTATGTCTATGTTGACATTTCCAATAATTGTCCAGAGTGTAGTCCATCTACATTTTCTTATCCTTTGCAAATCTTGTTTCTGTCCTCTCATAAATATAATAAGGCAGTCTTCCCAACATGCTGGGGCCCTTCTACTCTCTCTCACCTGACATTTATGTACATGTTAGTGAAACATAGAAAAGAATCGTCAATTGTTCTTGTTCTCTTTACATGATGTGCCCACCTACTTTTCCAGTCATAAATCACTTTGATGACATCTTTTATGTTATTTCTTCCATATAATTCTTTCTTTGTAATAAGTTGCAGCCTACTCACACACCCACCATTATCTTTTGAGTAACTATAGCTTTTAATTCTTTGGAGACTTTGGTATCCATGACTCACAAAGAACCTTTGAGAATCTTCGGAATTCAGTTTAACCCTTTAGCCTTATCATAGCTAAGTGATGTTGCCTTGTATTGTCTTGAGCAGAGTTTATAAATAGTTGACAAAACTAAAGCAAATCCATTTTGTCTATAATTCCTTTTTTTTTGGTCTCTGACTCTGTTTGTATTACATATCTCCCACTCTTGCTTGTTACTTTCTATAAGCTGAAAACAGCAGTTATCCTCAACAGTCCTCTCTGTTAGGGAAGGGTTATGAGAAGCACCTAATCCAAACAAGACCCTTTCTTGCTAAACAACTCAAATTTTATCTGCAATCTTCCAGTAACAAGTCTGGTCCAATCATGAGGTGCCTAATTAATTAGAACCTGTGTAACCTTTGTCTTTTTGTTCCTTATTCCTTCAAGGAGTCTGCCTATGGGTGGGACTTCTTTGCTGATGATTTCAATAAACCTTCATTACTTCCTAAATTTTTGATTCTTGTTTCAATTTTTTCTGCTGACAATTTTACTCACAATGGTAATAAAAAAAAAACAAAAAAAAAACTTTTCTATTGCTTCCCTGAAGCAGAGATCCCTAAAGTGGGTTGTATGTACTGGGTTCCCAAGATCATCTAAAGCAGATATATTAGCAACCAATAGGAGGTTAGAATCTATTCCCCCTCTGCCATGACCACTGATCTGGATCTTGTTTGGATTAGCTGTTTCTCATAACCCTTCCCTAACTGATCTCCATTCTAATTCTTTTGCCGAGAGATGCCTTTCTGCATCTGCATGTGATACCCACAAATTTGGTTGGAAGTCCTTTCAAGACCACCAGAACTGCAAAAGCAAACTGGGGTCTCCCTAAGAAACTGAAACTCATTTCAGAACATCCCTTAATTCTTGCTTCCTCAGGGCAGTTTACAGTCTGTGATCCTCTTAAGCCGACGGTATCAATAGCCAAAGTCTCTGTCATCACAACCGGAACAAACAACTATCATTTACAAATATATTCTGTCTTCCAGGACATGCAATTGAAATGATGACAAATAATGACAAAATGACCTTTTTAAAAGTAGCATTAGGAATAGGGTCAGGAGTTCAACCTGTGATTTCATTGGTTTAAGGAACTCCCACATAAATAGAATCCTTTTCCCAATGCAAGTGGGCACCTTCTCGGAGACTGATAGTCTTAAAAAATTGCTTAGAGGACTGAGTGATTTTTCAGCACTTGGATGCCTTCAGCATATTTCGTAGTCAGCATTATATCAGAGGTACCAAGTCATTCTGGTTGTTAGGGTGGTTGGAATCTTAGAGTAGGAATGTCCCTAGAATATCATCTAGTCCAGTTGCTTACCCAGTGCTAGAACTCTCTATACATCATAGTCCCTGTTGATCTAAACATACTTTAGAATTATACAGAATGTTTAATACAGGGGTTCTTTACTTAGAATCCATAAACTTTTTAAAAATTTTCATTAATTCTCTTTCAGTATACTTGACTTTCTTTGTCATCTGTTTTTTTTTTTTTTTTAATTTTTATATGATTCTTTGATGTCCATACTTTTGAAAGAAGAGACTTATGGCAAAAATTTTGTCCAGTATTTTTTTTTCTAGCCAGTGTTTGAAAATAGCCATTACTTGCTTTTCCTGCTCCCATTATTTTTATGTTTCAGATGATTAGTTTTGTGTGTGTGTGTGTGTGTGTGTGTGTGTATTATATGAATAAAATTTAGTTTTTCATTTTTTTCCATCCTAATACTTTTCTGAATGTCTTAGAATTTCGAGAATATTACTGCTTTTCATTTTCCCAAGTGGCTCCTAGGCAAGATGACTTAGGATAAGTATACCTATTGTCACATTATAAAACAAGGAACTGGCCCTGCATCATTATTATTTACAGTCAACTCAATTTTCATGCTATTTCATTTGTAGGCTGCTATTTCAGAGAATAATGGAATGTAAAACAGCAATTGAATGGTAAAGTTAGATCATCAGGTCAGTATTGCAATTTTCTTTTTGATCAAAATTTCAGGGAACTTTATTGATATGGATACTCTTGGTACAGTTTTCATCCATTATAATCTTAACTCACAGATTCTCCATAATGATTCTACTTGGCATACAGGAGTTCTTCTAGGTCTTTTTTCTTTTGTTTCTCTTGCCCATTTTCTTTCTTTTCTTTTTTATTAAAGCTTTTTATTTATGAAACATATGCATGGGTAATTTTTCATTGACTGTTACGAAGTATTCGGTTCCAAATTTTTCCCTCCTTCCCCCCACTCCCTCCCCTAGATGGCAGGTAGTCCAGTTAAATATGTTAAAATATATGATAAATCCAGTACATGTATACATATTTATAATTATCTTGCTGCACAAGAAAAATCGGATCTAGAAAGAAAAAAAACTGAGAAGGAAAACAAAATGCAAGCAAACATCAACAGAAAGCATGAAAATGCTATGTTGTAGTCCACACTCAGATCCTACAGGCTTTTCCCTGGGTGTATATGGCTTTCTTCATCACTGAACAATTGGAAGTGGTTTGAATCATTTCATTGTTGAAGAGAGCCATGTCCATCAGAATTGATCATCATATAGTCTTGTTGCTGTGTATAATGATCTTCTGGTTCTGCTGATTTCACTCAACATCATGCAAGCCTCTCTAGGCCTCTCTGAAATCATCCTGCTGGTCATGTCTTACAGAACAATAATATTCCATGACATTCATATACCATAATTTATTCAGCCATTCTCCAGTTGATGGGCATCCATTCAGTTTCGAGTCACTACAAACATTTTTGCACATGTGGGGGTCCCTTTCTTTCCTTTAAGATCTCTTTGGGATATAGGCCCAGTAGAAACACTACTGGGTCAAAGGGTATGCATAGTTTGATAATTTTTTGAGTGTAGTTCCAAATTGCTCTCCAGAATGGTTAGATCAGTTCAGTTCCACCAACAATATATCAGTGTCCCAGCTTTCCCACGTCCCCTCCAACATTCGTCATTATCTTTTCCTGTTATCTTCGCCAATCTGACAGGTGTGTAATGGTACCTCAGAGTTGTCTTTGCATTTCTCTGATCAATAGTGATTTGGAGCACCTTTTCATATGACTTAGAAATAGTTTTAATTTCTTCATCTGAAAATTGTTCATATCCTCTGACCATTTGTCAATTGGAGAGTGGCTTGAATTCTTATAAATATGAGACAATTCTCTATATATTTTAGAAATGAGGCATTTATCAGAACCCTTAAATGTAAAAATGATTTCCCAATTTATTGCTTCCCTCTTAATCTTGTCTGCATTAGTTTTCTTTGTACAAAAACTTTTAAACTTAATATAATCAAAATTATCTATCTGGTGTTCAATTAAGAGTTCCAGTTCTTCTTTGGACACAAATTCCTTCCTTTTCCACAGATATGAGAGATAAACTATCCTCCGTTCCTCTAATTTGTTTATAATATCACTCTTTATGTCTAAATTATGAACCCATTTAGATCTTATCTTGGTATGTGTTGTTAGGTGTGGGTCAAACCCTAATTTCTTCCATATTAGTTTCCAATTTTCCCAGCAATTTTTCTGAAATAGTGAGTTCTTATCCCAAAAGCTGGGGTCTTCAAACACTAAATTGCTATGTTATTGCCTATTTTGTCCTGTGATCCTATCCTATTCCAGTAATTGACTACTCTATTTCTTAGCCAGCACCAAAAGGTTTTGATGACCGCTGCTTTATAATATAGTTTTAGATCTGGCACAGCTAGGCCACCTTCATCAGCATTTTTTTTTTTTTTTTCATTAATTCCCTTGGAATTCTTGACCTTTTGTTCTTCAAAGATGAACTTTGCTACTATTTTTTCTAGATCTGCAAAATAATTTCTTGGGAGTTTGATTGGTATGGCACTAAATAAGTAAATTAGTTTGGGTAGCATTGTCATTTTTATTATATTCGCTCAGCCTACCCATGAGCACTTTATATTTTTCCACTGATTAGGTCTGACTTTATTTGTATGGAAAGTGTTTTGTACTTTTGTTCTGATAGTTCATGACTTTCCCTTGGCAGATAGATTCCCAAATGTTTTATACTATCAACAGTTATTCTGAATGGACTTTCTTTTTGTATCTCTTGCTGCTGGACTTTGTTGGTAATATATAAAAATGCTGATGATTTATGTGGATTTATTTTGTATCCTGCAACTTTGCTAAAGTTGTGAATTGTTTCTAGTAGTTTTTTAGTTGAGTCTCTAGTGTTCTCTAAGTATACCATCATGTCATCTGCAAAGAGTGAGAATGACCTACTCTTAATTCCTTTAATCTCTTTTTCTTCTCTTATTGCCAAAGCTAACATTTCTAATACAATATTAAATAGTAATGGTCACCGTCGGCACCCTTGCTTCACTCCTGATCTTATTGGGAATGTTCTAGTTTGTCCCCATTACATATGATGCTTGCTGATGGTTTTAAATAGATGCTACTGATCATTTAAAGGAAAAATCAATTTATTCCTATACTCTCTAGTGTTTTTAATAGGAATGGGTATTGGATTTTATCTAATGCTTTTTCGGCATCTATTGAGATAATCATATGATTTTTTTTTAGTTTGATTATTAATGTAGTTGATTATGCTGATAGTTTTCCTAATATTGAACCAGGCCTGCATTCCTGGTATAAATCCTACGTGGTCATAGTGTATTATCCTGGGGATGACTTTCTGTAATCTTGTTGCTAATATTTTATTTAAGATTTTTCATAAAAGGAATTTGGTAGAACTCCTCCTTCCCCTATTTTTTCAAATACTTTATATAGTATTGGAATTAGTTGTTTAAATGTTTAGTAGAATTCACATGTAGATCCATCTGGCCCTGGAGATTTTTTCTTAGTTAGTTGATTAATAGCTTGTTCTATTTCTTTTTCTAAAATGGCTGCCCAAATTTCTAAATGCAATCTAGTTACTTTACTTGATACCTCATATTAAATTTAAAAGATTTCCAAAATTGATGTCTTTACAGAGCTAACAGAATTTATAAAACTAAAGAGATCATCAGTAATAGTATTGTATTTAAATTGAACTGAAGCTGGCTGATGAAAATATATAGTGGGCTATATTGTTATGTGTGTATTTAGGGGATTGTAGTCATATTATATGATATCCAGCACCACATATTGGATAATGTGCTTACCTTGAAGCCGGAAGAAGTCAAGTTTAAATCCACCTCTGATGTAAATTAGCTCTGTTCTCTTTGGCAACTCATTTAGTCTCTCAGAGATAAGCTTTCTGTTGAAATTCTAAATTGCACAGAAGATGCCAACCTACCGCAGTAAAGAAAGTTCCTCACATGAACCTACAGCAGTAAGCACACTATACCAAGAAATCACAGGTCTACTTCTTATCTTTATATACATGAAGAAAATGTTCAATGTACAGTAAATTTACACACTAAGATATGGTATTTGCAAAATAGGTTCAGAGAATTATATTTGCAAGGGATCTTAGAGGGTAAAGTTAAGTAACTTCACTTGCTGAGGGATCCCACATATAGTGAATAATGGAAATGAAATTTGAACTTGGGTCTTTTTGGTTCTAAATATAGGCTTTTTTTCCCCACTGTGTCATTGACTTAGTATATGATTAAATAAATTTTTTTTTGATACAGTAATACCACTACTAAATCTGTATCCTAAAGAAATATTAAAAAAAAAAAAAGAAAATGACGTGCACAAAAATATTTATAGCTGGATCTTTGTTGTGACAAAGAATTAAAAGTTGAGGGGATGCCTGTCATTTGGGGAATGGCTGAACAAGTTATGGTATATGATTGTAAAGGAATAATAATTGTGCTGTAAGAAATAATAAGCAGGTTGATTTCAGTAAAACCTAGAAAGATATGAACTGATGCAAAGTGAAATGTACAGAATGAGGGGACCATTGTTCATAATAACAGCAATATTGTATGATGACCAGCAGTGAATGATTAGGCAAAACAGTGATCCAAGATAATTCCAGAGGACCTATGATGAAAAATGCTATCCACAGAAAGATCTCATGGAGTCTGAATGAAGATTGAAGCATACTATTTTTCACACACATTGTATGTGTGTTTTGGTTTGTGTTTTTTATACTATGACTAATATGGAAATATATTTTTCTTGATTTCACATGTCTAAATTACCTATATCAAATTGTTTAGTGTCTCAGGGAAAGAAAATTTGAAGCTCAAAAATGTGTTAAAAATTTCTTTTCATGCAATTGGGGAAAAAATAAAGTATTTTTTAAAAAGGACCCTAGATTCCATCTACTTCAGATGTTTACATTTGGGGAATCTGAAGCCCAGAGAGTTTCAGTGACTTGTCCAATGTTATATATAGGTTACAAAACCAGGTCCTTTAACTTCAAATTAAACCTTATTAGTACAGTTCTATACATAAGTAAAGGCTTTACATCTTGAAACACCAAGGGACAAGGTGGAAGAGAGGAAAAGGAGAGGTTTTAAGTACTTAAAAAGGTGAACAACTGGATCTCAGTTGCTTGGAGTGAGGGAACATGAGGTCATAGGAGAAGGACAAAGGAAATGGATTCTTTGAAAGGTTTTCCTCAAGACTTGGAACCCTACATTACCAAGCTCTTATTATTTCCCCCTATTTCTTCCATTTCAGAGCATCTAAAAAATAAATTTTTAGGGTTGGCAATTTTATGAAGAAGAGTGTACTTCCTGTTTGATTGATATCCCATCTTTGATTATACTATCAGTGAACTGACTTGAGGCCCAGGTAACAATAAAATGGGCTAGAAGTTTCCAGAATGGAAAAGACTAGCAAAAGAAGGTAGTAGGTTTCAGATCATAGCCAACTTGTTGCCTACTAGATTTATAGATCTGAAAGTCCTCAAAACAGGATTTGTTTTTATTTTTTCAAATAAGAGAGCATTAAATTATTAGTTTGTCAGTGAATTGGGTTCAGAGTTGATTTGGGAAAAATTGTGCTGACTTTTATTGGGGAATTTTTGCAGTACTTTGAATGATTATGTTTCTGTAGACTTTTCATCTCTTTATTTCTAGTATTCTCCCAGTGACACTATATGACTGCCTGCTCTGGAAGTAAATACTTTCCAAAAAATCTTGCTAATATCTACAAGGAACAACATAGTCAAATTTGTGGAAACTGAATTGGGGGAGGGGAGTGATTTGTAGCAAGTAAATTGATTTAGATAGAATTGTTATTTGTGATATATTATCATGGCCCAACTTTTAGTAATTAATTAATGTAATTTTCTTTATTTCTATAAATCTTATTTCTGTTATATTCATATAACTTCTGTGTTTGTCATGATAGCTGATCCAGCAGTATCCCTACTAGATCTGTAGCTTAAAGAGATCAAAGAAAAAAAGAAAAGGATCCATATATAGCTTTTTTTGTAGTAGCAAAGAATTAGAATTTGAAGGACTGTTCTCATTTAGGAAATGACTGAACAAGCTATAGTATATGATTGTGATGGGATATCACTGCATGGTAAAAAATGATGAAAAGGATGGTTTCAGAAAAACCTAGGAGGACTTAGATGAATTTTTATAAAGCGAAGTGAGGTGAACTAGGAGAACATTGTACATAGTTATAGAAATTCTATAATGATTATCAACAATGAAAAACTTAGCTACTCTGATGTATAAAATAATCTACAACAGTTCCAAAAAACTACTGATAAAAAATGCTATGTACTTCCAAAGAGAGAAAACTAATGAAATTCGAATGTTTGAAGCATTTTGTTTTTCATTTTCCTTATTTTTTTGAGGATCCCCCTTTTTTGTGCAACATGGCTAATGTAGAAATATATTTTGCATAGCCTGATATATGTAATGAATGATGTGGTAGGAGAGGTCAAGGGAAGGAGGGAGAGAAAATTAAAAATTTTAAAAATTATAATTCTTTCATATAATTTTTCTAAAATTCTGTTTAAGGCCTTAACTTCTTTCTTGCTTATCCTTTTATTAATTTGTAAGTGTCTGAAAAGAGTATTTATTTATTTATTTTGATTTTTGCTGAGGCAATTGGGCTTAAGTGACTTGCCCAGGCTCACACAACTAAGAAGTGTTAAGTGTCTGAGATCAAATTTGAACTCAGGTTCTCCTGACTTTAGGGCTGGTGTTCTATCCACTGCACCACCTAGCTGCTCATGAAAAGAGTATTTCAAGGTACCCAACTGCTAAAATTTTACTGTGTTTTTTTTTTCTTTTTTCTCCATGGTAATTTTTCCTTATTTCCTATTCTGTCATAGGTGCAGACATGCTAAGAATTGATATTTTATTTTTTATGGACTTTTAAGCATATTATAATTTCCCTTCTATATTTTTTACTTTTTGAATGATTATTACAAAAGTAGTAATAATATATTAATACTGTACTAATAATGTAGTAATAATGAGTAGTAATAATCTACTCATAAGCATAATAATTTGTGATCCAAGCCCCTTATTTTAACTTTGTGTGAATCTTTGTGTCAAGTGTTTCTTGTAAATAACATTGAATTCTGCTTTAGAATACATTTCCCTATCTGCTTGTTTTAATGATTACTTAATCTTATTCATATTTTTATATTTATTTATTTATTATAATAGGACATTACAAAAGAAAATGAAATAGCCATGAACTCTTTTTTGCCTCCCATAAGTAATAAGAAAGTGGTAAAAGGGAAGGCATGTGATTAAAATGCTCGGCCTCCAATTACTACTTGTTCATAGTTCTTTTCAGATCTTGATTACTGATTCTTACCCTTTCTTTTAAGCCTCCTTTAAGCTCTATAGTTTGAAGTTGGTTTAAACAAACTTATAGTCTTGATTATATCCTTCCATGATTGATTGTCCCATTTTTTTCTTTTTTCTCATACTTCTTTAAAAAAATTTTTTTTTGTTAAAGCTTTTTAATTTTCAAAAGATATGCATGGATAATTTTTCCAACATTAACTCTTGCAAAATCTTGTGTTCCAATTTTTATCCCCCTTCTCTCCCACCCCTCCCCTAGATGGTAAGTAATCCAATATATAGTTTAATATTTCTAAACCAATTCTGTTTGTATCTTCAACTTGATGTTGTTCTGTTCTAATAAAAGCCAGGTTTATTCCATTCCCATTGCACTGCTTTCTCATGTTCACCTATCTATCCCTCTTTTGAGCAATAAATACTAAGTTTTGTCCCCTTTTCATCATTTCTTTCTTGGAATATTACTTTTTTGGCTCCCATTTATTTCCTCTTAAGAACATTAAAACGTAGCAAAACCAACCTGGGCTTTTAATTAGACTGTTTGAATTCCTCTTGCTACCCACAAAACCATTAGAATTCTGAAGGAAAATTTTTCTTTTCCTCCCTAATAGAATGGAACAAATCATAATTATTTAGCATTTCTACCTATAATTTATCTTTCTAGGTTTCCCTTAATCTCTCTCCTTATTTGCAAGTATTTATTTACTCATCCCTATCTTCAGGAAGACTTCAAAGTTCCTTTCACTAAGGGGTCATTTTTTATTTTTGTAGAGTTATGTATACTCACTTTTTCAGCATAAATTGTTCTTAGTTGTATGCTATTTTTTGCTTTTTTGAATATCACATTCCAAGATTTTCTTTATTTTAAGTATTAGCTGCCAAATCTTGTATGATGCTAATTAATTTTGCTTTACTGAATTTTCTTTCTGGTTTTGTAGTATTTTCTTTGATTTTAGTGATGACATTTCTGGGACTTCTCCATTTAGAATTTATATAATTATTTTTGTTATCATTTTTGAAGCTCTAATTATAGTTTTGGAATTACTGCCTTATATTCTTTAGTTATCTCTTGATTAACAATATTATTTCATAATGTTTATTATTTTCATATTCAAAACTCCAGCCTTCATTTTTGATTTGAGATTTTGTACCAGCCCAATTTCTTTTCCATTACCCAGATCTTTCACCAAAATGTCATAGTTGTAGTCCCCCTGAAATGATTCTGGTTTGTTTTGGTAAGATGCTGGCTTGTTAACCTGCTTTTGTTCTGGCTTTTTAGTGCATGTAGAAAAACTTGCCGTCTTCAATAGGAAGTGACTATCTTCTTTAAACTCTTAATGTTCTTAGTTCACATTGATATATTTTTTTCCTTTTTTGAATTTTGACTCCAAAAAGTAACCTTGAAATGTTAGCTTTGTCAAGTGTCAGATTTTATCATTTTGTCAGACTTTTGTTAATATTGAAAAATTACACCTATCTTTTTTTGTGTGCCCTTTATTTGCTTACCTACCTCTGGAAGATCAATTAATACATGTGCGCTTCCTTTTCTTCCTTTTTTTTTTTTTTTTACTGAGGCAGTTGGGGTTAAGTGACTTGCCCTGGGTCACACAGTCAGGAAGTGTTAAATATCTTGAGACCAGATTTGAACTCAGTTCCTCCTGACTTCAGGGTGATGCTCCATCCACTGTGCTATCTAGCTGCCCCATGTGTGCCTTTTATTAAGAAGAAGATGGATGTTTATTATACATAAAACTGTTGCAAATAAGACTTCTTGGTACTTTAGTAGCTAATCGCCTTAGATAGTGATTCATTTTTTTGATGGTCTTGACAAAGTTTTCACAGTGTCAGTCTTCAACTCCATTTATGAAGGATTGTCCTGTTAGTGTAGTAGTAGGGTTGAGAAATCTAACTTATTTTGGATGAATGATAAATCAGCTTGCTTTTTTTGTTGTTTATTAAGCAAATTCATATAACTTGGCTTTAACTTTTATATTTCAGAAGTAAAAGACCATATTAACAATTCTTCGGTATTTTTTTTTTTAGTTTATTTTATCTTCATAATTAGATTAATTTAACATTGTATCAGAAATTTTCAGAAGAAAATTAGATTTTTGGTATTTAGTTCCTTGTGTTTTCTTTGATTATATTTAATTACTTTAATTTTTTTTTAGCTTCATAATGAAGATGATAATTCAGAATCACCTGCTGTTGAGTCACCATCCCCTTCAACACAAATAGTACGAACTTCCCCATCTGGACCTGTACTTGAACCTGAGGCTTCTCCTCCACCTTATAGTAGCATTACTGTGGAAGCAGCCGCGACTTCAGGTAATTTAAAAATTTTTATGTTTATTTCTGATTAGAGATATTTAGGTTTTATGAGACGGGGGAAGTAAAAGTGTGTGTGTGTGTGTGTGTGTGTGTGTGTGTGTGTGTGTGTGTGTGTGT